>PVKP010032622.1:0-25764 GCA_004027715.1 Plecturocebus donacophilus | reverse complement strand
TAGTCCCATATTTCTTGGAGACTTTGTTCATTCCTTTTTACCCTTTTTTCTGTCATCTTGCCTTCTCGTTTTATTTCATTGAGTTGATCTTCGACCTCTGATATCCTTTCTTCTGCTTGGTCAATTCGGCTGTTGAAACTTGTGCATGCTTCGCGAAGTTCTCGTGTTGTGTTTTTCAGCTCCATCAATTCACTTATGTGCTTCTCTAAGTTGTCCATTCTCGTTAACATATCATTAAATCTTCTTTCAAGGTTCTTAGCTTCTTTGCATTGGGTTAGAACATGTTCTTTTAGCTCACAGAAGTTTCTTATTATCCACCTTCTGAAGCCTGATTCTGTGAGTTCATCACACTCATCCTCCATCAAGCCTTGTTCTCTTGCTGATGAGGAGGTACGATCCCCTGTAGGAGGAGAGGCATTCTGATTTCGGGTGTTCTCAGCCTTTTTGCACTGGTTTCTTTCCATTTTTGTGGATTTATCCACCTGTCGTCTTTGTAATTGCCGACTTTCAGATTGGGTCTCTGAGTGGACATCCGGCTTGATGGTTATGAAGTTTTTTCTGTTTCTTAGTTTTCCTTCGGGGGGCACTCCTTCCCCACAGAGCTGGGCCTTCCCAGGTTCAGCTGTGCTTGCTCTCTCCTCAGCACTTCCAATTGCTGTTCTCCTTGTGGGGATGGGACCAGCGGAGCCTTTGGGCATCCAGTCCCTTACACTCCACACTGAGAAGCACCGCGTTGGCCAAAAGAGTCACGCTGGCGACCCGGGTGGCTCCTTTGCCGGGAATCTCCCAGTCTGTGGGCATCAAAAATTCATCTGCACTTGCAGCATCCACTCGCTCTCTGCGCTTTCACTGGGAGCTACAATCCTGAGCTGCTGCTACGTGGCCATCTTGGATCTCTCTCCGCCCGGTGATGAAATTTTTTTCTGTTTCTTAGTTTTCCTTTGGCGGACGCCTGTTCCCCGCAGAACCAGACCTTCCCGGGTTTGCTGTGCTTGCTATGAAACTCTCAGTCCTCAGCGCTTCCAATTGCCGTTTTCCTTGTGGGGATGGGACCAGCCGAGCCCGTCCGTCCCATATGCTCCGCACCGGGAAGCACCGCGCTGGGGCACCGGCAAAACAGCCGCGCCGGCCAAAAGAGTCGCGCTGGTGACCCGTGTGTCTCCTCTGCCGGAAATCTCCCGGTCTGTGGGCAACAAAAATTCGTCGGAAAGTGCGGCGTCCACTCGTTCTCTGCACTTTCACTGGGACCTACATTCCTGAGCTGTTGCTAATCGGCCATCTTGGATCTCTCTCCGAACTCATTGCTTTTTATGGCTGCATAGTATTCCAATGTGGCATGTTATTTTTTATGGTTGTAATAACTTCTTAAAACTTTCTGTTTATACTATTTGGAGCTTAGAACAAAATCTTGCATTTATTGAGTCATTTCTGTTTCCTCCTGATATTTCTTTTTTTTTTTTTTTTGAGACAATCTCACTCTGCCACCCAGGCTGGAGTGGAGTGGCATAATCTCAGCCCACTGTAACTCTGCCTCCCAGGTTCAAGAGATTCTCCATGCCTCAGTCTCCCAAGTAACTGGGATTACAGGCACGTTCCACCACACCCGGTCAATTTTTGTATTTTTTAATAGAGTTGGGTTTTCGCCATGTTGGCCAGGCAGATCTCCCACTCCTGACCTTAAGCGATCTGCCTGCCTCGGCCTCCCAAAGTGCTGGGATTACAGGCATGAGCCACCATGCCTGGCCAGATATTTCTCTTTCATATTGAAAAATTGATCAAATATCTGGTGGTCCTTAGTAGCTTATTCGTAGTTAAGAATGAAATGAGAAAAAACATATATGTCTGCTTTTCTATTGTCAGACTTCACTACACAGGGGGTTGTCAATGAGTCAGCTATTACTCTGGGCACACATCCTGCACTATAAAATAAAAATGCCTTTGTTCTGTGCTATCAAGTTCTGCACAGCTAACCTAGCTTCAATAAATCGTTTGTTCACTTTCTTTAAGTGAACATTTGTTTGAGTCTTCTTTCATTTTCTTTTTTCCTGGTGTTTAAGCATCTGGTTGCTTCAGTTCTATGCACAGAAGTGGGAGAAGAAGTGACAATTTAATTGTTAGGTTTATTGACTTTCCATTAGACCTTTTGATTTCAACTTCTTGTTCATTTTTGTCCTCAGTCAAATTTGCCCTTTACATCCCAAATTTCACTGTAAAGTTTTGCTGGACTTATGGGCTCTTCCTTCTGGCTGGTACCCTCTACACGGATTTAAGCAGTGATCTTGCTTGTCCTGTTTTATAAGTCACCAGTTATCTATCTGCTTTCCACTTTCCAGAAATTGAAATTGTTTTTTCATTCATATGCTTGTCTCCCCTTTTGTTTTTATGTGTGATTCATTTATGCCTTTAAGTATCTGATATTATTTTAATTGGATCTTGGGAGGGTGAAGAAAAAATGTGTGCAGGAAACCAACCATCTTGACATAATAGCCATAGATTTGTGTTTGGAAAGATTATCCTTGCAGTGCTAAGGTGACTAGATTGAGGGTAAAGGAAGACAAAAAGGAGAAACCTACTAGGAGTATTTTGCTAATACAGGAAAGGCATTATGAAAGTTGAATTTTATAGTGGCAATGAGCAGAGAGGAGAGAGGAGAGATTCTAGAAATTAAAGAGGCAGAATATACAAGACAATGTCAGAATAGATGGAAGAGTATGTTAGATTGCTATTGCTGCTGTAACAAATTACCACAAATTTAGCAGCTGAAACAATACTCATTTGTTATCTTGCAGTTCTAAAGGTAGAAATCCAATGAGCTTAACTGGATCTCACAAGGCTGAAATCATGGGAGCCACAGGGCTGGGAGCTTTATGAGAAAATTATTTCCAGGTTCATTTAGGTTGTTCACTCTGTCCAGTTTCAAGTGATTTCTTGCTGTCATCTGGGGACTACCTTAAGCTCCCATCAGCCTTCTTCCCCTCTGTAGCCTCCTACATCTCAAAACCAGCAGCAACAAATCAGATTTTTCTCACACTGCTTCATCTCTCCTACTGAATCTTCTTCCTTCCTCTTCTGTTTATAATGACCCATGTGATTACATGGATCCACCTGGATCATCCAGGATGATCTCCCTATTTTGACATCATCTGATTAATAACCTTAATTCCATCTTTAACATCCCATCACAGAAGTTCCCAGATGCATGTTTGACCAAAGAACTAGGGAGTAGCAGTATTGGGGGTTATTGTTAGAATTTTTTATATCACTAAGAGAATAACTAAAAGGGAGAAATAGAAGATGACTCCAGGTTTCTAGTTTGAATGGTGCCCCTTAATTAAATCCCTCAGAGTCCAAGTTTTCATTATTGTTCATCTTATACACAGATATTCAGCATCACAGCATAAGGAAGACCCTTGACAAATGCTTAATTTTTAATTCTGGATAGATTACTACCCATGAATCTTTATCTATCTTTTCCTATTAATCTCCAACAAAAAGCTATAATAGAAACCTAAGAAAACAAAGAAATAGGCAAACAAACAGCTTTAAATTTAGGACACCACTCAATAACTTTCTCTTGGCTGGCCCTTTCCTGAAGCTTCTTAGCTTTTAAGAGCTAAAGACCACATCTCAAGCAGAAAGCACTTCCAGAGAAAATAAAATTGGAGGGCAGAAAATCATTTGGGTACCAAATTCAAAATTCACAAGTATTTCAAAACTAACAGTCACTAAAGCCCGCCTAAAGTCTCTTTTAGCTGTTAAAGAATTATCTACAATTCTTTTCAGTCAGAAGATAAGTATTCTACCCCCACCACTCAGTGGTTTAATTTCTGTTGTCTATCTTTATCTCTCTGTTTACTCCACATAATAGCCTGCATACTATCAAGCTCCCTTCCTAGGGGAGATGGATTGGCAGAATGGAAGATGAAGAGGGGTGCATGAGAAGAAAGAGAAGAAGATAGAAACTGATGTCATATAAATAGACATTATTAACATGTGCTTTCTTCTCTACATAGTGATATTGTTATCTTTAAGAAAAAGAGAGAGAAATAAAGACAAAGGCATGTCTTTAAGCCCTTGGAATAAAAAAATGTGCCTTTGTGGTGTGTGTGTGTGTGTGTGTGTGTGTGTGTGTGTGTGTGTGTGTAAATTAACATTATGTCCACGGATACTTTTGTAAATTCAGCAAGACAATATAATCCGATTGGCTTTGAGAGTGGTTGAATAAACTACTTTCTATAAACGAGATATTGTATTTGGTAAAGACATAAGCAAACTTACGCCTTCTTTAACAATAGTACGTTTGCTTTTCATCGAGAATGAGTGTCTCCAAGCCATGGCACAGCCCTCTCTGTGGACATGAGATTGCTATCTGCTGGGTGTTTTTAACAGGGCTAATTAAGTTCATCCACAAATCCTCTTTATTAAAGACTTCACACTGAAATATCTCTAAACATGCAACAGAACACTATTATTGAAAAGTCTTTGTTTCTAATCACAATACCAGGGTGATAATTAAAGACATTACAAAGTGCCCTCATGAGGGCAAGGATTAAGAACGTCATCACTGTCTGCTAAAACACTGCAAGGGGACCTATTAGGGCAGCAATATGCCGTTAGTGCAGATGCTAGGCATCTTTTTGTCAAAGTCTAGGTACTACAAATTTCAGATACTATGTTCTGAAATTTGTAAATGTCTTGCTATATAAGCCATTTTTATTAATGCCATTCAGAGTATAAATGCAAACAGATTATGTGATAGAGCCTTTCTTTTAATAATCCTTCTGTTTGTAATTGCTAAATAATTTCTTAAAATAACAATCAGTCCATTAGATGTTTAAGCCAGTCTCCTTCCTCTTATTTTTAAAAGTACTATGCATAGGCTATGCTAAAATACTTGTCTTGGGAGAGCTGTTGTTGAAAATTTACTGTGCTAGATTACATAAAAATATTGCCAAGCCATTTCTAGAAAGATTAAGAGTGGGAAAATACAATATATCTTAATTGGAATCTGTTATTATATTTTTACATGCCTATTTTCATGTCTTCTTTTCCTCTAGTTTTAAATAGAAAAAGTTTGTTTTGATACCTGAGAATTTCCGAGTAGGCATTTCTCACATTCTCTGTGAAGTCAATTTAAAAGTACATTAGCAATGCATGTGGATTTAGTCAGGGAATCAAGATGTGAAATTTTCAACATATTTCTTTAAAGGTAGACTCTTCAAATGATTACTGTGAAAGTAATTTATTCCAGCCAAACACACTTCCGCATATTGTTAACAGTAGTATGTGCTTCAACTCATTTAACAGCTTTTTAATCCAGTAGTTATTCCCATTTAATAGAGCCATTTCTTCATCATTTTGCATTTCGTGATAAATGGTGCCAGAATTTATGATAAATTAAACTGCAGAAGACCATGTTAAAGTTATCTTAAGGGTTTCACATGAAAGGAATCAGCACCTGTTTTGTTCAGAACGGTCACCTGAAAGTTCACGTGGCGAAAAGAGCTTCTTGCCAGGTATAAACTATGCGATCTATTTGAAAGTTAAGTTTTAATTATACTTTTCCCTCACCACTTACCTTTGGCAGTGGCCATCCAGCTGGGGGACTAGCAACACGGGCGCTTTAAACTAGGGGTTCTTTCTTGTTTTAATATTGGTTTAACAAGTGGAAGAACATTCAGGTGGAAGCTTTGATGAAAAATCCTTACATAACAAGCCACCAGATACAGGGGGCAACTTTGTAAAAGTTTGGTGAAGAGACAAGGCGTCACGGGGCTACGGAAGAGATAAATTGGGCAGGGCCAAGTGATGGGAGAGAGGAGAGGTGTCGTTGGACAGCCCTGCCAATTACTGGTCCTATTATCCTTTCTCCCTCCTCACTAATGCACTGGCTGAACAGCTCCTGCAAAGGGATATGAGCGGCTGAATTCACAGGCCTCTTCCGTTCCCTCCTTCCCATAGGCACATTTTATAAATGAAAAAAAAAAATTCCTTGGCTAAAGTATTGAAAATGGTTTGCAGCCATTAGCTCTACCATTTTCCAGACCTGTTAAAATGTATAAACTAGCTTAATTAGGTTTTTTCCCTCGCTCACCTATACTCTCAGGCAGGCGAGCTGGATAGTCAAACAAGGTGAACTGTATTAGGAAAGAGATCAGGACAAAACTATGTAAATGAAAGACTCTGTCCTTAAGGTTAAAAACCTTGGGTCACTCTTGACAACTAATGAGAGACCAGGGAGAACCTGCCCACAAACACATTCATTTGTACCAGAAGATAAATTTTGGCCCCCAAAACAGTCAGGAATAACTTATCCGTGTCCATGACTGCAGGCAAAACATTTGCAAGGGTGTGAGGAGTGCAATCTGCATTTCCTCATTTGTGAAAAACACTTCCTGAGTATCACCTTTGAGTCTTCTGAGTCAGAATTTTTCTGTTACTTTATGACTGCATATTTGTCACAAAGTTTTTCTTCCTTTATGGAGCACCTTTTATTAAGAACCTATTATATGAGGGGAAATTGGTGTACAAAGATAAAAGACATGGTCTCTTCTTCAGATAAGCAGCGAATCTAATATATAATAATAAGTAGGAATTGAAGCAAATTCTGCACTCATCAAGCTGGAGAAGTAAGTCGCAAGCTGCGTTAGTGTTGAACTACCAAAAAGAGCAATTGCTTGGTTGTTTAAAGGAAAGTCTACATACTTTTGGAAAACAGCTCCAAACTCATTAACCCTACCTTGTAACTCTGTTTCACCTCTTTTCTTACCGTCAACATTTGTGTGTCCGTCTATGTGTGTCTTCATGTCTATCTGTTGCTGTCTATTATACAGCATTAGCAGCAATTATTAGGCACTGTTTCTGTGCCAGGCAGTAAGCACATTATATGTCTCATCATACTGAATGGAAGAAAAAAAGATGATGGACTGGGAATTTGAATGTTCCAATCACAAAACTAGAAGTGAAATATTTTACATCTCTATTTAAAAGTCTTTAAAATGAGAGTTCATTCTAAGGCCCTATCCAGCTATCACAAGTCCATAAAGTTGTGATTCCTAATGCTTTCCTGTAAGTTTCTTTCACAAGAAGAAGATAATACCTTTTTTGTTGTTGTTAACCTTAACTTTCCCTGCTGTATAAATACCTTTTAAGAGAAATGGAATTGAATAACAGGCTATTTTTTAAAAGCTTCAATTTCAATAGGTAGATTAAATTTGGGGACTAAAACTGTATAGGGTTTTAAAATAAAATTTATAACAATTATATGCATGTAGAAATAATTTTACCAGATAGAAACATTTTTTATTTCTTGGTGATTTCCAAAAGGTGTTCCCTTAGCCACAGATTTTTTTATAGATGAAATATTTAGCCTTTGAAAGTGTGATTTTTTTAAAACTCCTAAAATATTCATTAAATTATTCCTGTAACAAAAGCAACAATTTTAAGAGCATCAATATACATTACTTAACCTAAAAAATAGAATCAGAGAATTTTTCTATTCATTAAGCTTGCCACTGCACTGTCCAGGGCCACTTGTCTACCTTCTTGCTGTGTATGTTGCTTGTTATATTTTTCTGGGCTGTTTATTCCGCAAAGGGCAATTGCAAAAGGAGTTTGAAGTACTTTTTAGTGCTAGGCTATTCTCTAGTTTAAGTTCATGCCCCTTGGTTCTCATATTTAACAGAAGCTCAGATAGCCTGCAGCATCTGTCCTTTCGGATCCCTTAAGAACTGTGTACATTTCTTTGTCATATCATCATTTCTCAAACCACAGAGTTTCTTTAAATAGCAGCCCTGTCCCAGTAGAATTATGGGAAACCACAATGCTATAATGTGAAGAATATTCTGTTCAAAGTACATTGTTGTAGTTGACTTAAATATTCCAGACATATATTATATTGTATTTTCCTGTTAATGGGAAGTTGAGTATAAACATGTTTCTTTTTTCTGGAATGAAATAACAAAGAATAGTAATTACTCTTTTCAGTCCATATTTGGTTAGTATGATCAATTTCATTGATTAGGTCAGAACACAATCTCCCCAAAATAATCAAAACACAAAGAAAATTTGGCCACTTCATAAAAAATGAAAAATCCAGTCACTTATTTACAAGAGTAGTACTTACATATATTTTAATACCATTGTATTAAAATGGTATTAAAAACATATTCCAAATAAATAAATACACAGATACATCTTACATAAATAAATATATCACAGTTTACATCTGTCCTTTAGAGCACAAAAGAATTCCAGGGGCATGAAATTCATCTTTATCACTTCCTCTGTTCCTAGGTTTAGATAAATTATCTTTAGAGATAATAATTTTAAGAGAATTTTATTAGTATAGTATACTGCTTTCTAACTTAAGGAAAAATTTACTATATACCAGATGTTTAAGTTTTAAAAATTACTTGTTTTCAAGTTTATTACTCACATGCAAAAAAAAAAATGCCTATAGAGCATTAAACAATCTTTCACTTTGGATCTGGAGACTGTAATGAGGTATAATCCAAACCAAAATATATTCCGAGAAATATATTTTGTGATAAGTAAAATGCTTATCTGATACTTTTTACATGTTCAGTTTTTCTGCAGGCACATTTAGAAATGGATAATTCTTTTGAGATTTTTCTTGTGCATTCAGTCTCAGTGTTTTTTATTCTTTCTTTCATAGTGAATTGAAAAATGCCATTTAACTTCAAGGTTGCTAATCATACAACTGCCCAGCTAGACACCTTTTTATTGACTGCCTTTCCTTGAGTTTTTGTTTCACCAGCCAGATTCTCACCTTGCTGCACATTCTTTCAACTTGACCGTCAATTTATAAAGCAGAGAAAACTTCCTAAGTCCTGATGCCTCTAGTAGCATTTTGCATATCACTTTTTTCCATCCTCAGAGAAAATCTCCGTCTGAAATATCTGAAGTAGCTGTTGATGGTGTCTTCACTGCTGCTCCATGGAACCCTTTGTTAATACTATCATCTAAAGTCTCCTGAAGTCCAGGAAAGTCTTGTCAGACTGTCGCAGCAATGTTTATATTTCTTTGCCTCGATGTGTATCTGTTCCTCCCTACTTCAGTTCTCTATTTTTTCTTTTTTTTAATTTGTGACAGTGAAGATTTTGGTAATATTTTTATGGTAGGCACCCAAGGACACACAAGTAAACCTGAATATATTTTGGTTTGGGTTCTACATTGTAATTTTTGGAAATTACTGTTGTTTTGACCATATAATTATTTAATATATCATTTATTTAACTTAAAATGTCTGTATGTTTATAATATATCTATATATATAAAGTTTATATGCATTTACATGTGTAAAAATCACATTCATATATGGTTCTCTTAAAATAAGTGTGTATGTATATGTGCCTTTTGTTGCAGGAAAAATATGATTTTACTCAAAATTATTCATATCTATTAAATATCAAGAAAATGCTTAAGAAAGCAGAGAGTAAGAAATATCTAGCTGGCCAGGCATGGTGGCTCATGCCTGTAATCTCAGCACATTGGGAGGCTGAGTTGGGCAGATCACTTGAGGTCAGTTCAAGATCAGCTTGGCCAACATGGCAAAACCCCCCTCTCTAATAAAAATATAAAAATTAGCTCGATGTGGTGGCACACACCTGTAATCCCAGCTACTTGGGAGGCTGTGGCAGGAGAATTGCTTGAACCCTGGAGGCAGAGGTAGCAGCAAGCTGAGATTACACCACTGCACTCCAGCCCGGGTGACAGAGAAAAACTCCATTACAAAAAAAAAAAAAAGAAGAAGAAGAAAGAAGAAAGAGAAATCTAAGTTTAAATCACCCACACAAACACACACACACACACACATATACTACATATTATATATATGTAGTACACATTATATGATGTAAATGTATCATATGTGAAATAAAGGCATTGAGGTTCTTCCTTCCTCTAGTGGGAATTCTAATCTTCATTGATCCAATCATGTATTTCAACACATCTGTGCGATTTCTGCAAATACTGGCCACTTTTCACAAACCCAAACAAACCCAGAAGTAGGCTTCTGATATCACTCCAAGATTCATAAAATTCAGATGCATTATTTTCCCTTTAGCCAAGTTTTGGCTGTGTGATTTAAATAATTAGAAAGTGAATAGATTTCATTCCTCTTACAGCTTTTATTCCATAACAGTAATTCATAAGGAAAGGCTGAGTACTAAAACAGGAGATAGAAGCTCTACAGGAACAAAGAAAATGCATTGAGATTTCCTTGGAAGATGCAATTACATAAGAAACTAAGCCACTGATATTCAAGATGTTTTTATTCACACAATGTAACTTACATTAATAAGATGTTTTTATTCTTGAATATCAGTGGCTTAGTTTATTATGTAATTTGTTCCTTATTTGTTATGTAGTTTGTTCCTTATGCTAAAGATAATAGTCCTTGAACTATTTATTTAAATTTCTGATTGACCAGTATATGTGTTATATTAATGAAAATTAATAAGAACAGAATCACTAAGTGTTAAGAATTGCATTTTTCAACTCATTTTTCTTTAGAAGTTTGAATAGGGAAAAATAGAAAAGAGTAGAGATAATAATATGCTGATAAAATTATTTTTAAAGTCAAAATTACTTATATCTATTGAAACATGAAAGTGTAATATAGTAACCTAAGAAAATAATTTAATTTAGACACTGTGACTATTTGTTCATAAAATATACTTATTATAAAGGTGAAAATTAATTTAGAAATTCATAAAAAAAGGTTTATATGGAGCTGAAAGTCCAACTGCAATGCATATAACATAAACTTTTTATATTATGAGCTAGTTAGATATTATAAACTAGTTTGAATAAAATTTGATTTGTTTAGGTACTCCACAAATCATAAATTGTAACTATGAATTCCAGCTATATAACTTAAGAATAGGATTTAATCTTGTAAATGATTTATTTATTGAATCATTTTGAATGGAAACAGATTTCAATGAGCTATCGTTCTTTTGCCTTTGAATTTTGCAGTAATTTCAAGAGCAGTTAATATGCAGCTCTATTCCACATGTTACTAGCCAATCATTTAACTTACTATCAAAATTGCATTCATGCACCTTATGATATTATTATTATTTTTTAATGTGTTAAAATGTGTTTGATGAGTTCCTATCCTTTGGTAAATAGTATGTATATAGATGAAACAGCAATTTAGTCTGTGGTATTAAGCAACAAAATGGAGCAATCTGAAGACAGAAAAAGTAAAACATAATATACATATAATTTTCCTTTTTTCCACTTTCCATCTTGCATCTCTCCGTAACACTGTGAGATCAGACAAAAAGTTGATTTGCAATTTCTTCAAAATTTTGACTGCTAAAATTATGCCTGCAATGCTGTAAGTAGTAAAGCATTGAAAGGATGAATTTTGGAGACTGTTTATATGAGTATGATGGAAATAAATTAGTAATTGTGCATAAAAGTCATTGCATGGGAGAGACAGAATGAAGACAAAGGCTTCAGACATACTCTTTAATTATAGACACTTCTTCTTTAAGCATCAGAAGACCTTTAATTAAACTCTATTTTCTTGGTGTTGGGAGAACTTCCCCACAAGGGGAGTTCCCTGGCTTTTACAAGTAAATTTAATGATTCTGCTTGTAGGTAGATGCCCGAAGAGAAGCACTGGAAATTAACATATAACATAAGCATGTCACAAGGAAAGGTTGCAAATTGTGAATTATGAGTTATCTGTAAATAAATACAAATACTTGTATCAAGAACCCTTTAAAATAATGAGAATTATTTGAGATTATGTGCTCTGTCATTGACAACTTCAGTTTCAGAAGAGAAAATTGTTCATAATATTGCATACTTTTCATTAAAAGTTAATGACGGGAAACAGCTTTTTGTGGCCTATGGGGCAAATACACTATTTACAATAGACAGTGAAATTGTTTTATTAATCTATTTCCTTTCTCTTTTTCTACTGTAGGAGAAACACTTAACATGAGATATACTTCTCTTAAATTGTTACGTGCACTGTACAATATTGTTAATTATAGGCAAAAGGCTGTACAGCCAATGTCTAGAGCTTATTCATTTCACATAACTGAAACCGTATACTCATTAGACATCAACTTCCTATTTTCACTTCTCCTTGGCCCCTGGGAATCACCTTTCTACTCTCTGCTTGTATAAGTTTGACTATTTTAGAGATCTCATATAAGTAAATAGAATCAAGCAGTATTTGTCTTTCTGTGACTGGTTTATTTCAAATTGCATAATGTACTCCGGTTTTATCCATATTGTCCCATGTGGCAGGATTTCTTTCTTTTTTAAGGCTGAATGATATTCCATTGTATTTATATACCACATTTTCTTTATCCATTCACCCATTAAATGGGCATCTGGGTTATTTCTATATCTTGGCTATCATGAATAATGTTTCAAGTAACATAGGAGTGTAGATATTTCTTCAAGACAGTTATTTCAATTCTTTTAGATATATGCCCAGAAGAAAGATTGCTGTATTACACAGAAGTTCTACTTTTATTTTTGAGAAACTTCCATGCTGTTTTCCATCTTGACTGCACTATTTTACACTTCTACCAATAATGTAGAAGAGTTTATCACCAACATCTTTTCTTTTTTTTGAACAATAGCCATGGTTTGATTTGCATTTACATGACTAGTGATTTTGAGCAACTTGCATATACCTGTTGGCCATTTGTATGTCTTCTTTGAATAAATGTCTATTACTTCCTATGTCTATATTTGAATCAAGTTATTTGTATTTTTGCTATTGAGTTACATGAATTCTTTATACATTTTGTATTTTAACCTATGATTAAATATATGGTTTATGAATGTTTTTCCCATTTTATTGGTTGCCTTTACTTTGTTTTTTTTCCTTTGCTATGCAGAAAGTTTGTAGTTTGATGTAGTCTCAGTCATCTATTTCTACTGTTGTTGCCTATACCTTTGAGATTGCATCCAAGAAATCATTTCCAAGACGAATGGCAAGAAGCCATCCCCCTATCTTTTCTTCTAGGAGTTTAATAGCTTCAGCTCTTACTTTAAGTCTTTAATCCATGTTCAGTGGATTTTTGTGTGTGGTGTAAGGTGGGGCCCACTTTTTTTTTTTTTTGCATGTGTATATGTAGTTTTCCCCATACCGTCTGTTAAAGAGGCTATCCTTTCCTCTTTGTGTACTCTTCATCCTTTTGTGGAAGATAAGTTGATTGTATATGAATGGGTTGATTACTGGCCTTTCTGCTGTGTTCCAATTGTCTACATGTTTGCCATGCCAGTACCATGCTGTTTTAATCCCTGTAGCTTTATTATATATTCTGAAATCAGAGACTCTGATGTCTCCAGCTTTGTTCTTCTTTCTCAAGATTGCTTTCATTATTTGGGGACTTTTGTAGTTCCAGATAAATTTTGGGACTTTTTATGTTTCTGTGAAAATGGCTGTTGTAATTTTGACAAGGTTTGCATGTAATTTTGCAGTAGATTGCCTTGTATAATATGGCCATTTTAAAAATATTAAGTCTTCTAATACATAACCACAGTATATCTTTCCATTTATTTATGTCTTATTCAATTACTTGCACTAACATTTCATATTTTGGTGTACAGGTCTTTCAACTCATTAGTTAATTTTATTCCTAAGTATTTTATTCTTCCTGATACTATGGTAAGTTGTATTGTCTCTTAATTTCCTGTACAGACAGTTTCTTATTAGTATGTAAAAATGTAACTGATTGTTGTATGTTGATTTTGTACCCTGAAACCTTATTGAATTCACTTATTATTTCTGACAGTTTTTTGTGGGGTTGTGAGAGTTTTCTAAATATAAAATCATATCATCTGCAAACAGAGATGATTTTATTATGTGATTGTTTTAATTTCACTTAACAAGCAATTTGCTTTGGCTTTTTATGACAGAAATAAGATGTTTTAGATGTATAAGTATAGATGTTGGCTATTTTGAAGAGGTTATTTGACTTGTACAAATATATTTAAATTAAGGTATTTATATAACACTTTTAAATATAGGTAAAATGATACATAGATCTATTTTATTAAAGCCTCATTACTTTTTCTTTAAATACTAGATTATAGTGTCAATGATTTACTTACATGGATATTGTTCCTGTTTTTCTCTTAACACAATTATATTAAATTTTAATGACATCAGTTGTAATATCTAACTGATATCTGGAAGCTTGTAGAGAGCCCAAAGGTTTTATACAAATTTATATGTGTAAAGCTCTCACTGATATACTTTGCCAGTAGATATTTTACCTTGAGTAGTCAGCTCTGCAAATCCCTTCCCACAAAAGATTAAAAACATCCTCCTATTACATCTAGAGATTTCTTTTTGTTATTCAAAGCCATGAATAAATTTAGGAAAAATGTATATGATTTTAATGCCTTAAACCAGAAAGCTTCCTTGATTCCTATTAAAAAATGGAATATTTAATGTTTTCCTTCTGTGGTACATTTTTTTTTGATATTGTAGCAAAGAACAAAAAATAATTCTGAGAACATATAAAACAAAAAACTGTGTTTGAAGTATTATAATAAAACACCCTTCTTCCTTTAATGCTAAGTCCCTTTTTAATGAAGATCCTCTGGCAGCTCTTGAATGTATAACTAGTTTATATCATGGGATGAAGCTGTCTGTTCTGATGATTGACATGAGCCCACATTACAATGTGATTCTGAAAATTAGTCCATAGAGGTCCTTTTCAGGTACTTCTCAGACTGAGAGCTGCCCTCCAACTACAGTAGAGCCTTTTTAACCCCACTCATTGGTATTCTAATCTGGAAGTGCTGTCCTGCCTTTTAAATAACTCAGGCATTCAGGCTCGTACCCCCCTTGACACATTACTTAGCCAAAGGATTCAAATGAGATTCAAGAAACATGCAGTACAGCACAAAGGGATTGGAATATGCACAATTAATAATCACACAGTTAATTCATTTTTAATGCAAGGAGGATTTCTGAAATTTCACATTCAGATTTGTAACACAAAGTAATAGCTGTCTATCCTGATTATATTTTCAAAATCCCAAAATATAAGCACTGTTCTTAAGTAATTATTTTTATTTTAAATAGATTCTCCTGAAGGAATAGCTTTAAGTAACATTAAGGTTGTAAAGCAAACTGATAAAATTTGAAGGTAGGGCTTCATTCAATCTAGATGTTGTATAAGTAAATAAACAGATTTTGAATATTTACAAAAATGGAAAGAAGATACATCTCTGATTAGGAAGTGCTTTGATGGGATTTCGATTATCTTGGGTCAAAACCAGTCAGCTTCATTACACAGTACCATCATCCATATCTCACGTTGTTTTCTTTTTGATATGTATTCCTATATCTAATGTTAAAGGTCATGCTGCCCACATTTGAGAAGTGTGTATAAGTTCATTGCTATAAGATTGTCAGTAAAACCACAAGTGTCCTAAGATTTTAGAACTACCACCAGGAAGACAACCAGCCACTGAATCAAAAATTAGTTGCTAGATTTTTTTTATGTATGGGTGATAAGTAAATTCATTTATTCATTATTTACAGATTTCATGTGTTCTACATGCCAGATCCTGAGGATGAAAGCAGTGAACAAAATAGACAAAGTTCCAGCTCATACAATGCATATTCTTGTACACCAATTAATAAACAAGATAAATTTAAAGAACAGTAAGTTCTATGCAGGAAGTAAAAAAAGCATGGCTAAGAGAATGGTGTGACGGGTTTGGGTGGGAGAGAGGGCAAATGGAATATGAGGAAGGGACCTGAGAGGGTAACGTATTAGAGAAAGAAGCAGGAACAAAGCCCTGGGAAGGTCATGAGCTCCTAAAGTTTGAAGACAAATATGGCTGGAGCAAGAAGTGAATGAGCAGATGAAATATCTCACAATCAATTGGTTCATCCATTTTTGAACCTAAATGAGCCATTAGAGTGCCCTAACTTATTGCATCATCTATTTAGATCTACTGTATTTCTCCTTATAGAAATGGCCTGGGAGTCAGCAGGATAAGACATACAGAATATGGAGGAAGGTAACACTGTAGGGAATTAGAACGGAGTAGTGACCTCTTTTTTTAAGTATGTGTTACCACTCCGCTGCATTGACTGAGATAGTTATTGGATGGCTTGATACCTGCAGCATCAACATTATCATGTATTTTAAAATCATTTATGCTTTATTACAATGACTTGCAATCATAGCCATGGAAGCTTCACAGTGAATTTAAATTATCCAATTGGGCAGGTCGTCACAGGATATTTGTACCAGTACTTTTCCAAATGATTCAATACCTCTACTTTACTTCTCCTCCCTCATCCTTAAGCCCCACCCGACTCCAGCAGAAAATAAAAGGAGGAAAATCTGTACAATTGTTATTTCATACAAACTAGGCTGTGTCTGAAACCTTAAACATAATTGGCATAGCCCTGTTTTATGGGATAAGGGGCTTGCACGCTTTTGGAGTATACGCCATGTCTTCAGACTCTGGTTTGGAAATTAGCTCCAGCCAGGGATCCGATGCTAGCATCCAGTGATTTCTGCAACCTGTTTCTTAAAAGTGCAAGCAGCGTTTTGGCACCTGCTTTAGAGTCTCCTGGGCTAATTCATTGCTGGCTGTCATCAAGAAAATGTGGTTCCATCTTTTTTCTTTCCTTCTGTTTTTTTTTTTTTTGATTTTTCTTCTATTCTTTCCTTCCCTTTTTTTCTTCTTATTTTCCTTTACTTATTGTAAATTATTAAGATTGACACATGATTTTAACCTAGATCTTTAATGCCAGGTTTCAAGCATGATTTGAGCTCTCAATCTCCACACCACAGTAAAAGATAAACTAGTTTTATTTGATGTCTTACTTTTACTGGTGTCCTGAAAGGTGAAATCATTCATGCATAGGTAATTGCTCCAGTAAATTTCCTTGATCTGCATGTGTGATTGTAATTTTTAAATATCAAGTGGGTAGTTGCTGGCAGAGATTTTAAAAGCAAATGTTTTTAATGCATGGTTGATACATTTCATTCCCAATTGTTTATATTATTTACAATATTAATGAACCTGATATTCTTTCTCCCATCAAAGGCAATATTAGGTTGTTCTAATGCTCAGTTGTGTGACCAATGCAAACTTTTGTCTGGGAGAAGGTGGGGAAGAAAGGTTAGCTCTCCCCCTAATATGTTATCCTCTGCAGGGCTATGTACAACCCATATGTTGGTCTGGTGCACAGAGCTCAAATTAGGTCACAATCTCGAATGCCTGAAATACAAAAATTGAGAGGCATTTAGCATTAAACTCTTAATATCATTGTCCTTGAATAAAGTTGAATCTTAGAAGTAAAATAATGACACAAATTGGTAGAAGGTACACAAAACTCTCACATTAGTTATATCTTTCAGGAGATTAATTCATTAAAAATTATTGCTATTAGTGAATTGTAAGGCAATAAAATAAATTGAAATCCCATCTATGGAAGCTTTCCACTTGCAGGCTGTGTCAGGTCCAATATTAAAAGATACAATTTTAGGGCTGGCTTTGTGGCTCCTGCTTGTCATCTTAGCACTTTGGGAGGCTGAGATGGGAGGATTGCTTGAGCCCAGGAGTTTGAGACTAGCCTGGACAACACAGTGAGATCCAATTTCTACTAAAAATTTAAAGGAGTTATTTAACAGCTAGATGTGGCATGCAGCTGTAGTCCTAGCTACTTAGAAGGCTGAATAAGGAAGATTGCTTAATCCCAGGAGTTCAAGGTTGCAGTGAGTTATTATCATGCCACTGTACTCCAGCTTGGGTGACAGAATAAAACCCTGTCTCTCATTTTAAAAAATACCATTTTATATTCATGATTTTGTGTCCACTGGCATTTCCTTTGTCAAATGTCACAACTGGAAATTTTAGAAAAATCTGATGTCTAATTCCATGGGTGGTCATTTTGGAGATGAAATAACATTACCCCAATATCATGAGATAGATTTGAATAATATCCAATGTAATTTTGTCCTTGCCTTTTGAAAAGTACTAGGGCTCCAAAACAAGGAAGGATAAAAGAATTCCTCTCATCAATTTCTACATAACCCAACTACAGCTTAGGAATCAGCATAATCCACTAAGCATTTTACCCATGTGGCCCCACCTGTCCATACCTCAAGTGTATTTCCTAAGAGCCAATCACAGATGGCCAGTGAGACAGTGTTCGAGAGCACCTTCCTACAAAGATGTCATATGGAGCTTTCAGCTCAAAGTGAAAACACAAAAGCAGCCAATAGTCTCAGAAGTCTCTACAATAGTGTATTACTCCATTTTCACGCTGCTAATAAAGATATAACCAATACTGGGTAATTTGTAAAGGAAAGAAGTTTATTTGACTCACAGTTCCACATGGCTGGGAAGCCTTACAATCATGGTGGAAGGCAAAGGAGTAACAAAGACCTGTTTCACATGGCAGCAAGCAAAGAGAGCATGTACAGGGGACACGTTCCTTTTTATAAAGCCATCAGATCTTTTGAGACTTATTTACTATCATGAGAACAGCATGGGAAATACCTGCCCCCAGGATTCAATTATTTCCCATAGAGTCCGTCTCATGACACATGGGAATTATGGGAGCTACAATTCAAGATGAGATTTGGTTGGGGACACAGCCAAACCATATCAAATAGCAGTTCAACCATCCTATTTACATCATATATCTTTAAAAGGAAGAAATGAGTTGACTAAAACTGGGCCTCTTTCATGCCAGGTTCAAAAAAGAGAAGGCAAAAAGTTATTTGAGTTTTTTGGTTTTAATTTCTCTACCATTAGGGGAAAATATCTGGAGAGACAAGGCAATTGCATTTATTTATTCTTAGGATAGGTAAGGATCACTTTAAAAGTGTAGGCTTCCTAATTATCACAAAACATTTAATAATGCACAGGTTCACCAAGAGTTGACATAGCATATAGATTAGAAAAAATCCATATTATCAGTAAATTTATTTACAGATCCCCAACTACAGGAGAACTGAACAATAAGATAGTAACGGTAAGTTAATGCTACTCTCTATGTGCTGATAGGTATTCATATTGTGCAGAGACTAATGTTAGAGTAAGAAAACTGAAATGTTTTAACTAGAGGGTGTGACTATTATCTGATTCATTAAAAAAATGTTTTCAGATTTTTTTTAACTTTTATTTTAAGTTCAAGGGTACAAGTTCAGGTTTGCCACATAGGTAAACTTGTGTCATGGGGGTTTGTTGTACAGAGTATTTCATCACCCAGGCATTTAACAGAACCCAACAGTTATCTCTCCTGCTCCTCTTCCTCCTTCCACCCTTTACCCCCAAGTGGATCTCAGTGTCTGTTGTTTCCTTCTTTGTGTTCATGAGTTCTAATCATTTAGCTCCCACTTATAAGCGAGAATATGTGGTACTTGGTTTTCTGTTCCTCTGTTAGTTTGCTAAGGATAATGACTTCCAGCTCCATCCATATCCCTGCAAAGGACATGATCTTATTATTGCTTATGGCCACATAGTATTCCATGGCATATATGTACCAGATTTCTTTATCTAGTCTATCAGTGGTGGGCATTTAGTTTGATTCCAGGTCTTTGTTATTGTGAATAGTGTTTTAATGAATACACAAAAGAATATAAACCATTCTATTATCTTGCTTATTTTTATTTATTTACTTAGTTTTTAGATGGAGTCTCACTCTGCCTCCTAGGCTGGAGTCCAGTGGCCTCCAACTCTTGGATTCAATCAATTCTTCTGCTTCAGCCTTCAGAGTAGCTGGGATTACAGGTGCACACCACCATGCCTGGCTAATTTTTGTATTTTTGGTAGAGACAGGGTTTCGCCACGTTGGCCAGGCTGATCTCAAACTTTTGATTGCAGGTTATCTGCCCGCTTAGGCCTCCCAAAGTGCTAGGATTACAGGCATGAACCACAGCACTCAACCTATTATATTGGTCATTCTTTCTGTCTCCTTCTTCTCTGAGTCTGTGTATTCACTAAAGAGAAGACAATTTGGGAAGGATTCATGGATGTTTATTTTCTATTCTTCTTTAGATTTATGTTGTTATCTCATCCAAAGATTTAAAGGTACTTTTCCAAAAATATATGGGAGAATGATTGACATGACTAGCAGGAATTCAAAGGAATTAAAACAGAACAAGAATAATAGCAGAAAGTCATTCACCAAGGTACTTGAGTTGAAAAACACATCATATTTTCTCTGAATTGAACTGCTCATTATTCTGCTCTAAAAAGTTTTTAATTGAATAACTTATTCTGTACACTCCGAATTTTAAATATCTATATACTCCAAGTTCTTACCTTTGAAATGACAGCATCTTTTTCTAGCAGTACTCGCTCTAGGTAGTTAAGGTAAGAGGCTGATTTGCAGACCCTCATGGAGACATAATAATGCTGTCATCGTCAAGCACTTCTCCTCAGCAATTCCCTCTCATAGTTCATTTTATGGTTTAAAGAGCATTACCAGAAGGTTCCTATTATGCGAGAGATATATCAAGTTAATAATTTGGACCCCATGATACATTAACTAAGATGCATTAAATACTTAGCCTGTATTCAACAAAATACTAAGTACAACAGTATTTGTGAAAAGAATTAAATTATATCAAGAATTTGAACTTCATGTAATCTAACTTTTCTCATATACTATTATTATTTTCTAATCATTGATAACACACAGGCAATATAAAGTATTTTAATAGTATTTTTTCCATTCTACAGCTTATATTTTTATTATAATTATTTGTGGCTGCCTAAGTTTTAAGAGCTCTTGTCCCACGGTATTTGACTATTTAGGTTGTAGTCAATTGTTTGAGCTATTTTTAGATGATTGTGAATGTAAATAGTACCTAAATTGGTACATATTATCTCCGGATTAACAAGATTTCTCACCTTAGCAGAAATTGCAAGTAGTGCCTGTTGCTCATGTTTAAAAATCACCTTGATTTGATGATACTCTTGGGTACGATCTAAATTCTCTCATTTTGGAGAGCTTTCTAATCATAAATACATTTTAAAACACAAAACGAGGTGATTTGGCCCATTTTGCTATATATATAATTTAACCTTCAAAGGCTTATGGTCTATGGAGCAAACAGGTTAATAGGAAGGTTTTAAAAAGACATTTTTTTCATCTGATGGGACATAATCGTTCCTAAGGAGCTGTTATGGTCCATTGTATAAATCCTTCAAATTCATGGACTATTGGCCCCAAACACAGTAATGGAGCCTGTAGAGCATTGAAAATCTATCATGTTAATATAGCTGCTGCATATGCAGAGTATGAAGTTTACTCTCCCTTCCATGCCTTAGGGATTTGTATGTAATTCTCATATTAATAGGCCTGGTTTCTTTACCACTGATGGGATGTTTTGCCAAGCCCTTTACATGCTAAGTTTAAAAAAAAAAAATCTTCTCAGGATTTACACTGAAACCAGTGATAATAACATATGCCTGGAAAATACTGTCGTGTCTAACAAAAATATTTGCTTGCTCAGAATTCCCAGAGGAATCGCACCACTTCACATTTGTAAAGCAACAAAGAGCTTTTTTTTAAGTTGTTAGTTTACAAATCAGCACCTGAAATTATACAATTGTATTCACTTAAATGCCAAAATACAGTCCCTCAAAACTCCTTTCATTGATGTTGGCAACAATGGTTTTGTTCTGAACACATGTGTATATTTCTAATTTTAAAGACTTGTGGACTTTTTTGGAAAACATAAGAGTCTCTGTGTCACAACTTCTCAATTCCCCTTAATCTTGTTTTCCTCCTTTTCCTGCATAGCTGTAAAAGCCAAGGCTACTGGCAGTGACATTTTATTGGTCACTCAGAGCACAGATCTGCAATGTCAGAGAACCCTTGATCCTAAGCTCTGTGTCTGTCCTTAGCTGCACAGACATAATAGGGATGAATGGGCTGGAGCCAAAGCAGAATATAATCAAGTCTATAAAGACCCCCTTCATCCATTTAGGCCCTCTGATAGAAGGGTGCTGAGGGTTGAAGGAATATTTCTATATGCTTTTACTCTAACTAGAAAGGAACAAAGGAGATACAATAATGTCTTCTCTGTGTATTAACAATGTTAAACCATTTTCCAGACATATATTATCATCACTAGATTCAATGTGAGCCTAACAACTGTTTTTATTTTAATTGACCATGTCAAGGCCTGGCAAGTATTAATTTCTTCATTACTGTCTTCACTACTCTTCTGCCGACTGTGCCACTGCCACAGGTGATTCTCAAAGGATTCAGGCAAAGCCAACTTTCCCTGCAACATTCAGAACATTCCTTTGTTCCATTATCTGAGAGTTGCTGAAGCAAATACAAAGGTATGCCAAGAGGGTGCTATCTCAATTTTTTAAAAGTCACCCAGAATCAGAGAGTAGAGCTTCTTCAATCATTTTCATTGATAAGTTTCTTGTTATTTTCTACAAGTAGGAGACAAATTTAGCAGGAAGTTAGATTGTACATTTTTATCCTAATTTTTCTTTTTTTTTTTTTTCTATAGCATTTTGTTACTCAGATTTATTGCTGGGTCCCACATTCACTCTGCTCACCTCAGTATGGTGAATTCATTATTTACTGTTACTTCCCAGTTGCCAGGGATTCAGTATCATATCCCCCATTGAATCAAGTTCATTTCCTTGCTTTAACTGTCCATTAAAAAGTTAAAGTGAGGTTGTACAAATCCCCTTTTCTACTTAAGTCAGTTTGAATTGGGTTGTCTATCACTTGCAACCAAAAGATCCGAACAAATTCATTGAGCAACTTTGGCAAGGTCATATCAGGTTTCTCTTCAGAAAAATAAATGGAGATAGGAATTATTTCTTGTAAAGATGACAGTTGCTCATTTAACTCACTATCTTATCAGAAATGTGGGCTCAAAAATATGTTCTTTAAAAAGCTAAAATGAGATTGCAATTTTTCAAAAGTAAAGCAAGAATTATGTTTACGTTTTCTTACTAGGTCATAAGGAGAACACTTCTTTAAGTGTGTATATAGATGCTACTAAATTGACTTTATTGACTCAGGATGGCAACCATTTCATTTTGTAGAGAAAATATCTCCCTTTTATTGAAATCTAGCCCCATCTTTCCACTTCCATCATCTGAATATAATAAGCTACCATGTAGTATGATGACACACAACTGCTGACCACAATGGATTGATTTAGGGAAGGATTCCTATTCCAAGTAAGACAAGTCAATTAATTCTCTAGTTACTGTCCCTGGCCACAAACAGCTATCCAACAGTAGGTACCTTAACAAAGCTGAACCCATCAGGAACTGTCCCAGAATTTTAGAAAGAGCAAAATATCTACAAAATCAGTTTATCTCTGGGAATTTCATGCTGTACTATATGCAATGAATGAGAAGTCATCAGCCATGTCCTCTGCTCAGAAGACTTGAAGGGCAGTGATAGCTGGTCTGGAAAGAATAAAACAAGAAGAAATCAGATGTCCAAAGACCATGGAAGTCAGATATGAAGGGAGAATCCTAATACTACTTTTGTCCCTGAATGCAATTGTTATTTTGTGCTTCCTTTGTAAAGATCATGGTATCCCTAAAATAAATTTCTCTTCTTACTTAAATTAAAACATGAACTAAGTTCTTGTTACATACAGCCTAAAGTCCTAGTTTATATATGAGTTTCTTTCTTTCTTTCTTTCTTTTTTTTTTTTTAGAAGGAGTCTCGCTCTGTCACCATGCTGGAGTGCAGTGGTGCAATATCAGCTCACTGCAATCTCCACCTCCCGTGTTCAAACGATTCTCCTACCTCAGCCTCCAGACTAGCTGGAATTATAGATGTGCACCAGCACACCCAGCTAATTTTTTGTATTTTTAGTAGAGATAGGATTTCACCATGTTGGCCAGGATGGTCTTGATCTGCTGACCTTGTGATCCACCCGCCTCGGCCTCCCAAAGTGCTGAGGTTACAGACGTGAGCCACCGTGCCCGGTCTAGTTTATTTCTTAATTATAAAACATATTTTAGTAATAGGAT
Source organism: Plecturocebus donacophilus (assembly GCA_004027715.1). Classification (NCBI taxonomy): domain Eukaryota; kingdom Metazoa; phylum Chordata; class Mammalia; order Primates; family Pitheciidae; genus Plecturocebus; species Plecturocebus donacophilus. The sequence goes on along the minus strand of PVKP010032622.1, from coordinate 1,743 downwards.
AATATAAGTGGTTTTATAATTATAATGCAATTTGTTCTATTTAGAATAAACAAATAGTTGAAATTGATTTTAAATAGTTTCAGAAAAATGTAGATTTGTTTCCAAGTTTTTAAAATAGCACACTGATCTCAAATATAAGCCAATCCTAAATTCTAAGATTGAATTGAAAACAGAAACCTCAGTTTTACATTTTTACTGTATGTAACTAAATTAACTTTGGTTGATGTTGTGTTTATTTTAGGCTTTCAGGTAAGCCTCAAAAGTCTTCAAAAGACTGTTCTATACAGTATTCATTGATACAATTTTTTGGAGCCAAAAGTAAACACAGAAGCATTCCATGCCTTCCATATTTTTTCAAATGGTATTGTGGTAGCTAAAAAAGGGGTTTCAGTGAAAGAATTATGAGTTGGTCACTAAAGTAAATTAGTGAAAACAAGAGTCTTCTGTCACAGGAAATATAAAAAATTTTATATTATGGTTTGGATGTGAAACTACCCCTCAACAATTGCTTAAGCCAATGAAAGTATTGAAAAGGATGACCACCTACATCTTTTTATGAGCTTATTTAAACTTAAGGTTAGATGGGTTTCAAAATAATGAAAAAATGAAAACAAAAAATAGCATCAATCTTGTATCTATTATGTACCAGATATTGAATATTATTTGGCTTTCTAAGATCAAATGTCCTATATTGGCAAAACAAAACAAATGTAAGTTGAGAATATTGAGAACTAATTCTGATTCATTGTTATTTAACTCACTTTCACAGATTGACTCTATTAAATTCCTTTAATATATGACTCATGAGAGCATAGAATTTTATTTAGTCATAAATGACATTGATTTAATAAAGGTAAGATGTTCTATAAAAACAGAAAATACACTTTCTTTTTAAATAGAGGTAGAGAATGTACAAAAATAATTCAGACACATTTGTAGTCAATAAAGCATTCAAAGTTACAAAGTTACTCCACTATGGTTTCAGTTAACTTTTTCTACGTATGTGTTACAAATTTAACAGTAACAACTAAAATAATAGAAATGGAGTTCATAGCTTTGAAGAAAGCAGAGGAGAGGAAAAAAAGGAAAATTAAAATAGTTTTTTTCCGCCCCCCAAGAAAGGAAAGAAGGGAGGCAAAAGAAAGCATGGCAAGCTGAGAATGTAAAACAATAATATAGAAATTAGTTCGAGGAGAGAGATCCAAGATGGCTGATCACTAGCAGCTCAGGATTGCAGCTCCCAGTAAAAGCGCAGAGAGCCAGTGGACGCCACACTTACCGATAAATTTTTGCGGCCCACGGACCAGGACATTCCCAGTGGAGGAGCCCCACGGGTCGCCAGCGCGACCCTTTCGGCTGGCGCGGCTTTTTTGCCAGCGTCTCGGCTCGGCGGCTCTTGGTGCAGAGTAAACGGGACTGAGTCTCCTTTTGGATGATGTCTGGAGCTCTGGGAAGTCAGAGCAGTCCATCCAGCTGACTGAAAAAGGGACTGAGAAGCCAGACCGGAGACCCCCGGGCAGAAAGGCACCACGAATTTCAACGCCGCTGTCTTAGCTAGCGTTGCGAGTCGCACAGTGAAAAGTACATAGATTCCGGAGCTGGGAATTAACAAGCTGGACGTCCACTCAGAGACCTGATTTGAAAGTGGGTAATTACAAAGACGACAGATGGATAAAACCATAAAGATGCCAAGAAGCCACCGTAAAAAAACTGAGAACACTCAAAATCAGAAAGCCTCTCCTA
>PVKP010032621.1:0-25756 GCA_004027715.1 Plecturocebus donacophilus | reverse complement strand
TCATTAGCATTTCATTAAATCTTCTTTCAAGGTTCTTAGTTTCTTTGCATTGGGTTAGAACATGTTCTTTTAGCTCACAGAAGTTTCTTATTATCCACCTTCTGAAGCCTGATTCTGTGAGTTCATCACACTCATCCTCCATCAGGTCATGTTCTCTTGCTGATGAGGAGCTGCGATCCCCTGTAGGAGGAGAGGCATTATGATTTCGGGTGTTCTCAGTCTTTTTGCACTGGTTTCTTCCCATTTTTGTGGATTTATCCACCTGTCGTCTTTGTAATTGCCGACTTTCAGATTGGGTCTCTGAGTGGACGTCCACCTTGTTGGTGATGAAGTTTTCTCTGTTTCTTAGTTTTCCTTCGGGGGGCGCCCCTTCCCCACAGAGCTGGGCCTTCCCGGGTTCAGCTGTGCTTCTCAGTCCTCAGCGCTTCCAATTGTTGTTCTCCTTGTGGGGATGGGACCAGCGGAGCCTGACTAAAAGGGCACCATCCAGTCCCGCACACTCTGCACCAAGAAGCGCCGCGCCAGCCAAAAGAGTCGCCAAAAGATTCCCTCGCTGGAAATCTCCCAGTCCGTGGGCATCAAATATTTGTCTGCAATTGCGGCGTCCACTCGCTCTCTGCGCTTTCACTGGGAGCCACAATCTCGAGCTGCTGCTACGCGGCCATTTTGGATCTCTCTCCGCCCGGTGATGAAGTTTTTCGGTTTCTTAGTTATCCTTTGGTGGATGCCCGTTCCCCTCAGAGCCAGACCTTCCCGGGTTCGCTGTGCTTGCTGTGAAGCTCTCAGTCCTCAGCACTTCCAATTGCTGTTTTCCCTGTGGGGATGGGACCAGCCGATCCCGTCCGTCCCGTATACTCCACTTGCACCGTGCGCCGGCAAAAGAGCCGCGCCGGCCAAAAGAGTTGTGCTGGTGACCCGTGTGGCTTCTCTGCTGGGACTCTCCTGGTCTGTGGGCAACAAAAATTCGTCGGAAAGTGCGGTGTCCACTCGTTCTCTGCACTTTCACTGGGAGCTACATTCCTGAGCTGTTGCTAATCGGCCATCTTGGATCTCTCTCCGTATTTTTTCTTTTAAATGACCTTCTCATACTCTATTGAACACTGCTCCACAAGGCGTTTAATCCAATCCAGAGAGGATTTAATCTGGGGGTGTGGGGTTAGAGTTAGTAGGGTTAGGATTGAACAGTTAAAGGAGGAAGGTATTTCTGAATGAGGACAGAGCAGCTGAAGCTGAAGGAAGAGCAGGATTCGGCCAGGCAGGGGACAACATGTGCAAAGGTGCTCAGTGGTGAGAACTGACTGACCACACTGGAGAAACTGAAGGCAGGACACTGTGGTTGGACTCTGCCAGACCCCTTCCAAGGCATGAGGGGGGAAAACCCAGAGGGACTAAGCAGGATAGAAAATGCACGTCCCTTCCTTAGTGTCGCACTTCTGAACCTAACAAGCAGAAATAAAAGCTTTCTACTTTATCCTTCCATAATACTTTATTCGTGGCCACAGGGTAGCCCTCACCACCTTGCAGGAGGTAGAGTACATGAAACTTGCTCCATGTCTGCCCCCTGGATGGTGAACTAGCCAAGAGCAAAGGCTAAACCCTAGGCACCTGCACATTCCAAGGACTGGAAAAATTAGGAAAAAAGAATTGCAGTCACCAGACACCCCTCAGATCAGGAAGTGACACACATGGAAGAGCCATGTCAACCTTCTCTACACTATTCCAACTAGAATTGCTATTTAGTCCTAAAGCTGCCTGAGTAGGACTCATTTCACAAGAACAACCAAGAGTAATCCTTGGACACTTCCTGGAATTGATAACATCATAGAAAAGGCTTTGGCTTCCTTCAGAGCTGCAAGGCCCACTGGGAAAGGCTTGTGCATATCCAAGAAACAATAGATGTGTGGAGACAAAGTTTCAGAGGAAGAGTCATTCATATTTGGTCCAATATGACCCAACTGGCTTCCAAACCTGAGGCTGGGTCACACTGCTCTTCACCAACCTCCACATTCTGAAAGCACCCAACAGAGGCTTATTAACGCACAGCAACAGCAGTGCAAACCTGTTTCAAAAAGAGAGATCGCCAAATGGGAAACTCATTTTGATACTAGAGCACTAGTCTGCTGACACCCAACACATCTACCCAATAAATCACTCAGCAGATGATACCACAGAAATGAATGGGTGCTGCCTAAATACAAAGAAACATATGGAACACCAATAGATCCATTACAACTGATTTCAAAGATGTGAGCTGTTAGATGTGAGGGAACTGCCATTTGCCCTGAAATACATTCATTATGGATATCATCATCACATGTGCACACTAAAATGCTAATTACCTAGCAAAGTCCCAGAAGGATCCTTTTTAGCTCCTGCAGCCTGACAGTCAAAAGCCTACCTGCCTCTTCCAATGAAGCCAGCCCCAAATCTCTGTGATGCGTTTTATGATAGCATGTGTTCAGATCCAGCTGTTGCTTGCCTGTTTGGGTACTGCTAGAACAGAAAGTGACTTCTTAGATTGGACTGAGCTTGCAATGAGTATACCCCAAGCACTACCCAGCTCGTCACCTGGAGTATAAATCTAACTCCAGCAGAAAGAAGAGAACAAAGGAGGCACCCCAATCTGGCCCCTGGGTCCCACCCAGGCAGAGATGTTTCAGGCAGGGTGCTTCTTTCTCTCTATAAGCCTTTAGGTTCTACTCTTAGCTAATTTTCTTGGTTGGGGATTTCTGAATGGGATTCCCTAGTCGTGTTCAGAAGGGCTTCTATAGAACTACATCAAGTCTCTTCTGTACTCCAGCACTTTCTCACCTTGACATCTGAGCAAATGATACAAATGCTTGGCTTAGCTTTCCTGCTTCCTCAGAGTGCTTACTGATGACACCAGCCCTCTCACATCATTGTCACTGATGACAAGGAGGGGTAGAGAACTCCATGTGCTTCCAAAGGCAAATACCCTGTTTGGTAACACACAATCTCTTCCCAAACTTCTTTCCCACTCAGTGTCCTGGCCACTGGAGAGCATTCACGGGCTGCTTAGGGCTCACATCTGCCATACATAGCCAAGTCGACAACCAATCCACATGAAAGGGATCTGGTCGTGCTGCTTAAGGACACCCCAATAAGAGCAGTCCAGACCCTAATTCTGTGCCCAAAGTCAACAGACATTCAGAGCTCTCAAGTGGAAGGAAACAATGTCCATGTTTTTAGGAGATGGCAACTTAAAACCGGAGATCACGATAATTTTTCTCTGCAGCTGCAAAACTTTGTTTTACTGAATGCTGTTACCTTCTGCATCACGTACGGGGAATTTTAAACAGCCAAATGGAAAAAGGTCTGATTGAAGATGAAGTTAAGTGAAAGAAATTGGTCTCATTTAGCACATGACAGGATTCATCTGTGTTCCCAAGTCCACTGAGGTGGCATCATGGGCGTTTCATATTCATGAGCTGCTGCGACACTATGTCCCCTCATTTACAAAGAGCCGTGTTCAGCAAATTCTGTCCCTGTGGACACTCCGTGCATTTCATGGTCTTGTCAGAGAGACATCAAACGCTCCAGTAACCAAATACCAGAAAATGGCTTTAATTAGTGGATCTCAATCGTATAAATAATTTTTTTTTTCTATAAGTGAAAAAATGGAGAATTTTTTAAAAAGGAAAAGAAAGGGAAAGCAGGAGGCAACAGGCTTCAAACACCCGAAGGAACAAGGGAAAGAGGCAGTCTCAGAGGAGCTCCCGAGCAGTCCGCTGCACTCCTCGAATCAGGGGACAAGGGGCACAAACACGTCTCAGGTCTCTGGCAGGTCTGCTTTATGAAGATGTGTCCCTTGTGATTTCACCTGATTAGAGCCGGGTCCAGAGCTGTACTCATTACTGGCAGGTAGGAGAAAAGAGTCTGAAAATTGCGACAGTGGCTAAGGAGCCATACAGCAAAAGCTGCGGAACAGGACTGACTGCACACCACGTGTGTGGCCCTGCAGACATGGTGGGGCACGTGGTCAGGAGCCACGCATGAGCAGGTCCCTGAGGAGGCATGCGATGGGGAGACAGGGAGAGGAGATCCTGTTCTGCAGTGCTGGTTTGGGGTGCCCATATGTTGAAATGTCTCTGTGCTCCTCCAAAGTGAATCTCTCCTGACGTTGCTAGGGAAAAAAGATCACGGACCTTAAGAGGAGGAAGATCAAAATAACTGATTGCTCCTCACAGCTCCCCCAAGCTGTGGCAGCTCTGGCTGACAATGGGGAGGGAGGTTTGGACTGAGTTGGGTTTCTGAGGTCAGTCAGGCCTCAGCACAGTTGGGATCTAGTTGGATCTGCCGCAGAGAAGGGGGTTTGTAAGCGTGTTGACTTGGCTCCGGAGATACTATGGTGTGTGAATGCTGGACCTCATTATGTTACCCACAGAGGGAGGTTAGCATGTTTCTGAAAGAGCCACGAGTGTCACCCCCGAGACGGCAATGTTCCTGTCATCCCACCCAGGTCTGCTGAAGGTTATGCAGGAATGAGTATTGGCAACATAAGGAAGCGGCAGCCAGGACTCAGCCTTGCAGGCCGTTCAAAAGTCGGGTTCCTGAGAGACAGGCAGGGCCCTGAGAGGACTCTCCATAGGAAGTGCCCATTCAGTCCAGCAGTCTCAAATGACCCCATTCTGAAGAGGACCCCGGCGTCACCTGCCTGGGTGACCCTTAGGGAGCATCACTCTGCTGGTTACTTTCAATTGAAGGAAACGGAGAACAACATCGTGCAGTGGCTCTCCCAGAGCCTCATGGAGGTCCCAGCTTTATCTGTGGAGATGTGTTGAGGACAAGGAGGGGTAAAGGACTTTAAACGTGACGAAGAAATAAAGTGGCTGGAAGGAATGGAAGCCGACAAACTCTCCACTCTCTTCAATGAGGCCCAAGATGGGTGATCCGGTATTAATGTGACAGAGAGCACCTTCTCAGAGCCGCCCGTGGAAGAACATTAGAAAGCGGGCATATCTGATTCCATTTCATCCTCTTCATGTTACACTGAGAAAAACAAGACAAACTACACTGCTTTTATTCTAAATCCTTAGGTTTTGTATTTTTCCTTATATATATTTATTAAAAAATGCTCCTTTGATCGGTGCCACCCGTGACACCCCCACATACGGAACGCTTCTGAGAGGCTCCCTCTGCGCAAGGCCACTGCTGGTGACAGCCAGCTGGTTTTGATCACAGCCACTCGGAATCGAATTTTCATAAGACAGATGAGGAGTCTTACTGCTGCTCGCTCTCTTATCAGATGAGAAACAGAGGGGAGGGGGAGAACGGGTCCTGAGGGAGCAGCGCAACAATCAAGGGCGGCGGGGCTCTTTCTCTGTCCCTCCGCTGCTGCAATTTTCAAAGGAGTTCGCCTCAAGCACTTTTAAATGATGGTGTCTCAATTCTGTAATCATCTTTCAAGAGCTTTCTCTTAAAGGGTCTTTTAGGTAAACCTAGTCCGTCAACCACACTTACGGACTCAGGAATCACATTCGTGTCCTCCTGCGTGTGTATATAGACAAGGCGCACACACACTGGACATCTCTGAATGTTCAGAAGGCTGGGAGAACCTACAGCATAGAAGGAAGCTGCGTCATTTGGCCATGAAGCTTGCCTCTTGCTAGGGTCCGAGGACTCCCTATTACCTCTTCCCCAGATTTCTGCCCTATGTAGGTTTTGCTGCCTCAGGTCCTCCTTTAGAAACTTACCCCATGTGTGATGTGTCAGAAGGAAAAGACTTCTCCAACCAAGGACTAAGTGACGTCCTAAGTCCAACCTCAGAGGCACAAACATGCTTGTCACTTCCCGTCTCACCTAGGGGACAGCTGGCTGCCAGCCTTCAAACTGAGAAATGAACCACAGCCTTCTATTTAGGAGAGCACAGACAGTCGCCAGTCATCCCAGGCCACAACCTGCTGTGTTCTGGGTTACAAAGACTATTTGGAGCACTCTACAACTCCACCTATCTTTTTCCATTGCAGAGAACATGGTGCCTTTTCTTTATAGAGTCCCCGTCATTGGAGACAGACATCCTACAATACTAAGCCTCTCTTTCTTTCTGGTCGGATAAAAATCAAAGCAGTCTAAGATCTCCCTGGGTAGTGATCCTCATCAATCTAAGGCCTCTCCCCTGCTCACATCCTCATTCACCTGCTCCTGTCACAACTGCGTGGAGGTGGAGAAGTGCTCATGTTTCTTCCTGAAAGCTGAAGCATTGCGTACAGTCACATCTGGGACAGTCTCACAAAACTAAATGGGATTGGCTTTGTCCTAGTCCGATCCTGTCTTCTGTATTAAAGGGGGACAGAATCCAAGGAGTTACAGCATATAAACTCTGATCTCTATAATGATTTCAGGGAGATTTAACTCTCTTTTACTTTCGTCAGTGCTCGATGCTGGATGATTTGCTATTAAACAGTCCTCCAAACAGACTATAGCATGACAGAATGCTGACAGAGCTTTCTCTCTGTGTTCCTGGAGGAAGGTTAATACAACCTGCTTCGTTTAAACATGCATGCATGCCCATCGCAAGACTTTTGTTTTCATTCTTCACATTCTACTTTTTCAGATGCGGACATGCAAGCAAAATGCTCACATAACAAGGAAAATAGAAGCCCAGAAAGGTTACTACTGTCAACCATGTTTTGAGCAGAGACACTTGTGATGGTATGTTTGGGACATCTGGTGTGACCCAGATATTTCAGGACACAATTAGGGACTCTGGCCTTGCCCTGCCAATGCAACAGGATGTCTGGTCAAGACTCATGGCCCAGGTAGCACACTGTGGAATTTCAGGTCTCACAAAACCTCCCAAACTCTCCAGTACTCACAGTGCAATCTGTACAAGCCCAGTGAAACTCCTCGCCCTAAAATAGATTCTCCCCTCTGGAGGATTTAGCACAGGCACTCTTGAATTCATCACGTAAAAGCAATCACCATGGATTTGATGGAAAAAAAGAGAGGAATGGTCAAACCTGAACCTTCTGCTTCATGTCATGAGAGCTTTAAAGACCTGGTCTCTTGTGCTTGTCTCTGTACAGCCCAGGCCCTGCTGTAGACAAGACTTGACAATAAGAAGAGCAACAGAACCGATGGCATGGCCAAGAAGTAAAGCTGAGAACCAGGATGGGGAGCAGATGTGCAACAGGCTGCTGGAAAACGGGTGGCGACAGGCCTCCTCCATAAGTAGGGCTGTGAGCAGAGGGGTTAGGAGTCACAAAGACCACGTCTGAGTCCCAGTGCCACCAATTCCTAGCCACGGTGTGCTGGAGCAGCTCCCACTGGCCCCAAAGAGCCACTTGCTAAATTCTTAGGAATTCTGCCTGCAGGTTGTCAAACAGAAACATCATTAAAGGTGAAATTATATTCTTATAATTAAGTAAATTACATTAAAAAGGGCTGGCGCGGTGGCTCATGCCTGTAATTCCAGCACTTTTGGAGGCTGAGGCAGGTGGATCATGAGGTCAGGAGTTCAAGACCAGCCCAGCCAACATGGTGAAACCCCTACTAAAAATACAAAAATTAGCTGGGCACAGTGGCAGGCACCTGCAGTCCCAGCTACTCAGGAGGCTGAGGCAGGAGAATTGCTTGAACCTGGGAGATGGAGGTTGCAGTGAGCCAAGATTGCACCACTGCACTTTAGCCTGGGTGACAGAGCAAGACTCCACCCCCCAAAAAAAGAAAAACAAAAGAAAAAAAGAAAAAAGAAAGCTAATAAATACTCAGAACTCACCACCACTTCCTGAAATTTACTCCATTTTCCTATTATCTGTGCTCTTGAGGCTATGTATGCCTGTCATGTGTCTGTATAGAGGAAGCAAACACATGTGATGGTGCTGCTGCCCATTTCTTCCCACTTCTGGAATCAGTGACGTCATATTGGGAGCTTGAAATCAATCATGGTGGAAGTATTTACACCTCAGACTTGCAAACACTACCAATCAGGACCTTTCCCCATATGCAGAAAGCACATCACTGCTTATCAGCCACGTGACCTCAGTGAGTTATTTAACTTCATAAGGTTTTCATTTCCTCCTCTGTAAGACGGTGATAATCACTGTGTCTCCTTAGAACTGTGAGAATTAGCATGGAAGGTAGAGCAGTTAGGTAGAGCAGTTAGCATGATGGTTGGCTCACGGTAAACACAAACATTAATTACCAATATCATTTCCTACAAGAATGATTTCTTTTTAAAATTTCTTACCCAATATCCTGTAAATAGACCAATGTTTAAAAAAGCAGTGAGACAAAAGAGAGGGCAGCTTAGTCCTTGGACCAGTAAGCACCCATCCACCCTATCCCGGCCCCTGTTCCCACTATGGATGTGGAGTATCTACATGTGCATGTCTTAGGAAAGGTTAGGGAGGCTAAGAAAGACCCTAAAGTCCAGTCCTAGTAACTCTGAACTTAGAAAAACCAATTGATTTTAAGGAGTGTTATTTGATAAAACATCAGAAGTAGTGTGTTAGGCCATTCTTGCGCTGCTATAAAAAATACTTGAAATTGGGTAATTTGTAAAGAAAAGAGGTTTAATTGGCTCATGGTTCTACAGGCTGTATAGGAAACAGAGTGACCTCTGCTTCTGGGGGGCCTCAGGAAGCTTCCAATCATGGCGGAAAGTGAAGGGGGAGCAGGCACGTCACATGGAGAAAGCAAGAGCACGAGAGAGAGGGAGGGGAGGTGCCACACACTTACACAGCCTGAACTCACTCACTATCACGAGGACAGTGCCAAGGGGACGGTGCAAAACCATTCATGAGAAATCCAGTCCCAGAATCCAGTCACCTCCCGCCAGGCCCCACCTCCAATACTGGGGATTACAATTCAACTTGAGCCTTGGGCGGGGACACATATCCAAATGATATCAAGTAGTTACAATCGTTTTTTAAAAATCAGGAAGGCCAAGGAACCAGGTTTAGGAACCATCTATGAAGTCTCATGTGCTATATCAAGCCTAAGGAAGAAATGCCAACAGAATGAAATGTTCTTACTGCATGAGAGTGGAGTTGAGCCATCAGGGTTTCCACTGATCAGTTTTAAAGATTTCTTTCTACTTTCTCTGTATGGCAAAGCTGTTTAGGCTCAGAGTGACTCTGCTGTTTGAAGAAGAAGGGATGAAGGATATGGTGAAAGAATTAAGCAGAAAGCAAGAGAGAGTCCAAAAGAGAGTTAGAAAGCCTGGAGACAGATGAGCAGGGAGAGGGAGAGAGAGGGACGGGAGAGTGACCGTCCTCTACAGATAGCATTTTTCTAATTCCATTGACAGCCGAGCATCTCACATCTCTTCCAACCTCATTGCTTGGCTGTGTTCAGCCACTTTTACCTGTTTCCCCTGTTGACATGGATAGAAAATTGTTTCAGATCAACCAGATTGCTACATTCGCAGAATTAAGTTCTCAATCGCCCCTGGCTAGAAGTGGCTCAACCCAACTTGTCCTTTAGGAATTAAACACTTTGTGGTTGGCCAGAAGGATTTATTATTCCTAAGGTGTTGAGGTATTCAATTCTGTCAAAACTGGACCTCGGAATGCAAAGAAGCACAGCCCTCTCCAGCGGACGTGAGGCACGCCTGCGTGCCCAAGAGCTGGCAGCTGCCAGACGAGGGAGCTACAATGCCACTCAGCCTTGGGCTCTGCTAGAAAGCAGTGGTTAAACACAAGAAAGATTGAGTCATTTTTTTAGGCTCCTGTTTTCAGAGACTTTCCACTTTTTAAAGATATATTTTGGAGCTCACAAATTCTTTTGTAACTCGAATTTAGCTCTGAGATCAACTTTTGAAAGTTGAGTCCGTATCTAATTGCATATTCCGAGATGATTCCACCTGAACATTCTTCGTCTTTTTAAAAAGATAGTTCCTTTGCTCCTGTCTGTGTGCCTCTCAATGTCCACCTTCAGTCTCACCTTCTGTCCAGTTGACTTCCTGAGAATTGGGTTGAGGAGCTGGGAGAGACTAAGAAGGCCTGCGGAGGTCAGAGGGGCACATAGCTTTGCACTTGCTGCCTCCTCGCCCCTCCAGGAGTCTCCTCCCTGGCCCCTGTCTTCATACCCGCCTTTTCGGACAACTCTACTCTCCCCTCAAGCTGGAGTTTAAAAGTCACTTCTCCAGAATGGCCTTCCCTCATCCCCCAGTTCAAATCAGGTCTCCAGTCCCTTGGTGCTGTCCTCGAGATGTGAGTTCTGGTTGTTTAAAAGCGTGTGGCGCCTCCCACTCCCTCTCTCTCTTGCTCCTGCTTTCCCCATGTGACCTGCCTGCTCCCCGTTTGCCTTCTGCCATGAGTGGAAGCTTCCTGAGGCCTCCCCAGAAGCAGATGCTGCTGTGCTTCCCATACAGCCCGCAGAATCGTGAGCCAATTAAACCTCTTTTCTTTATAAATGACCCAGTCCCAGGTGTTTCTCTCACAGCACCCCGCGCTCTCAAGCTCTCATCCTTCGGGGCTCAGTCACAGTTTGTCCTTTCTTACTTTAATGCTGTGTAACTATTTGTTTAAGCCCTGTTTTCCCGACTAGACTGTAAACTGGATGAGGGCAAAGACAAGGAATGTTGGGATCACCATCAGGTCCCCGTGCTTAGCCCCATGCATCACAATCACACTCAGCAATATTCAACAAGGGGTTGTAAATGAACAAACAAATAAATGAACTAATGACTTGCCCAAAGTCACCTGTAGAGACTGAGTTCAAGCCTACTCCATATCTGATGTTCCTTCTCTAACACCATACAACTTTCCATGACAGAAGACGTCTCTAAAGGCCTTAGGGCAAGCTGGAAACTTGATTCCAAGAGCAAGAAGAGATGATTATGCCACCGAAGGATGGTCATTCCAGTAAGATGGGGTAGTTTTGCCCTCCTACAATTTGGGGGCCATGATGTCATTTGGGGCTCTGGCTGTCCATCATTCTCCAGCTATTCTCCAGGATGATGAATCCCAACTTCCCTGAAGCATTGTGTCAGCTAAGCTGTAGGTGATTCTATCTAGAATCAGCAAATTAGGTGAGTAGCATTCGTCATAACTTAATCAAAGGCAGTTTACATGGGGAAGATGAGTACCTGTAGTTGGGAAAGGACCAGAATCAAGACCTTTCTCTGCAGAGTCAGCTTCTCTTCTGGTTACCATGAATTCTTCATTCATTCTCCATGTGGAGTCTCTTCCCATGCCAGGCATCTTTCCTTGAATGGCCTTTCGCATTCTTCTCTAGCTAGTCAACTCATCCATCTTTCAGGACCCAGCCCACACTCTTACTTTCTCCTGAAGTGCTCTCAGCCCTCAGGGATCAGTTCCTCTTCTGAACTCATGTCCATTAATAATGTAAACCACTAATACAGGATTGACCATTTGTTGCCTCTGCCATCCATTAAACTGTTGTCTTAGCTTTGGAACTTTTGCAGTGCCTTTTACTTTTTATGTCTTGTCCCCCAACAAAGTTCTGTGCTCCTTTAGAGTGGTACCCCACAAGGTCTGGTGAAGGATTTGCAAATCAGCTCCTAAAGATCTAATCCAACTTACAGATGCATTTTGTTCTGTTTATAAAGTGTTTTTAAAAATTATTTCTGTTCGAGGCCAGCCTGCCAACCTGGGAGAAACCTCGTCTCTACTAAAAATACAAAATTAGCCAGGAGTGGTGGCGCATGCTTGTAATCACAGCTACTCGGGAGGCTGAGGCAGGAGAATCGCCTGAACTTGGAAGGCGGAGGTTGCGGTGAGCCACGATCACACCATTAGACCCCTGTCTGGGCAACAAGAGCAAAACTCCAGCTCAAAAAAATATATTATTTCTGTCATGGGGCCAGGCGCAATGGCTGACACCTGTAATCCCAGCACTTTGCGAGGCCAAGGCGGGCGGATCACAAGGTCAGGAGTTCGAGACCAACCTGGCCAATATGTGAAACCCCGTCTCTAATGAAAGTACAAGAATTAGCTGGGCATTGTGGCGGGGACCTGTAATCCCAGCTACTCAGGAGGTTGAGGCAGGAGAACTGCTTGAACCTGGGAGGCAGAGGTTGCATTGAGCTGAGATCAAACCATTGCACCTCCAGCCTGGGCGACAGGTTCCAACTCCAAAAAAAAAAAAAAAAAAAAAAATATTTCTAGCATTTTTAAAAACATGAATTCAAAAACTTTTAAGCTATGCCAGCCATCTCCTCTCTGGGTTCACGCCAGGCCCCACTATTCTTTATTGTCTTACACTTTTCTGTTTCACAGGTTTACATTATCTGCCTGGCTTCTAGAGGAGTCTGAGCTGGTAGCCTGGTTGTGGTCTTGCAAATAGTCCCCACGTAGTACATTCTGGTTAAGCAATAGATCACAAAGCCACCTCTGATGTCACTCATTCTCCATTTCTCATTCTGAAAACACACCTAATCTTCAAAGCTCCTTTTCTCTTTTTTTGTGGCGAGAGTCTCACTCTATCTCCCAGGCTGGAGGGCAGTGGTGAGTGCAGTAGTACAACCTCGGCTCATTGCAGCCTCTGCCTCCTGGGTTCAAGTTGGGGAGATGTGTCTCTTTCTATGTATATTTCTCAGCATTTCGCCTCCCTTGCTTCGTCCCTGGTATGTATTGCTTATTCTTTCCTTGGGAAAGAATGCCTCAGCCTCCTGAGTAGCTGAGATTACAGGCGTGTGCCACCACACACAAGTAATTTTTTTTTTTTTTATTTTAGTAGAGATGAGATTTTGCCATGTTAGCCAGGCTAATCTTAAACTCCTGATAAGATGATCCACCCACCTTGGCTTCCCAAAGTACTGAGATTACAGGCATGACACCGCGCTCGGCCTCTCTGCCATTTTTCTTTTCTCTTTTCTAGAAAGCCTGAAGAATCAATGGATGGAGAAAATGCTTCTCTTCTAACCCTATGCATCAGAGGCCTGGAAGACAGCATGCATCTTCCCAAGGAAAGAATAAGCAACACATACCAAGGGTGAAGCAAGGGAGGTGAAATGCTGGGAAACATACATAGAAAAAGACACGTCTCCTGAAAGTTGCCTATGAAAGACCAAAAGGAAGAGAAGGGAGGGCATTTCCTTACTGGATCAGAAGCTCCTGGAGGGCAAGGACTGTCTCATTCATCACTAACTCTAGCATCTAGAGCAATACAGGCCACAGGAGGTGCTGGATGAAAAGCTCCTGTCTTTCCTCAATCAAATCTAATCTCCAAGGCTGGTGGAAGAAGGAGACTGTCTGCTGGCAAGAGGCCCTGATCTTAGATCCTCATTTCTATTCCCCACATTCACACCTTGTCCTTTGGAAATGGTCACCAATCACGTATCCCTACAAGTGTAAGAAGGTGATCAGCCCCTTCCCAAGTGATAGTGCTCCTTGCACAGACCACCTCAAACGACCTGGATGTGATTTTATTAAGGAACCTCTAGGTTTCCTTACAGGCACCCAAAGATCTTTTTAATGTCTTTGCTGAATGGGCATCCATGAATGATTCAGTGAAATCATTGCACAGTTTCCCCACCCACTGGATATTCTGAGTTCAAAGGAGCAGCCTTTACTAGCCAACCAAGTAATTCTCTGAGCAAAGATAATTCCAGAAACTAGTTGTATGTAACATATGATTCCTACTGCATAATGGATTCTAAACATTCATACACAGTGAAATGGACTAAGTCAAGTGTGAAGTGTAACATATGAACTGATTTTCCATTAAAGGACTCAAGTATAACTGCATGGAAAACAGATTTATGTTGGAGAAGAGGCATCCCTCCTGGAAGGTAAAAGCAGGAGCACTCTCTGTCAAGAAAGGGTTTTATGCTTCAAATCTCCAGTGCCAAAATTAAGGCCAAACTGCAAATTTCACATACCAAGTTTATGAAGGAGGAAAAAAATACTAGAGGTATTCTTGAAAATAGGTATCTTTCTTCTTTCCGTCCTTAATGAAATTTTATTAAGCAGCCCATCAGTCATTTTAGGCATTCTATATTATAAATCTGGGAGCTGACATTAATGCAACCTACCTGTGGAAGGAGATGCCCGTGTATCTGAGAGTTGTACCATTCCTTACAGCCCAGAGGCTAAGAACGAGGGCCCTGAGGTCAAGATCCGTATTCAAACCCTGATGCTGCCATTTATTAGTTGTGTGACCTTAGGTAAAGGTAAGGTTACCTTTCTTTGCCTTAGTCTGCTTTAAAATGGGGAGCTGGGCACAGTGGCATATGCCTATAGTCCAGCACTTTGGGAGACTGAGGTGGGAGAATCGCTTGAGCCCAAGAGTTTGTGGCCAACATGGGCAACATGGAGAGAGCCCATCTCTTAAAATTTTTTAAATAAATAATAAATAAAATGGGAATAATAAACAATCTAAATGTCTATTAACAACTGAACATACCATGGTATGTCCATGCAATAGAATACTACTCAGCAATGAAAATAAACAGGCTAATGATATATGCAACAGCCCAGATGAATCTCAAAATCATTACACTGAGTGTAAAAAAAGTCAGGTGCAAAAGAGTAAATACTTAAGTTTCCATTTATATACAATTGTAGAAACTGCAAGTATAGTATGAACATCATATCAGTAGTTGCCTGAGGCCAAGGGAGAGAGAGGAAGAATGGGCTGGAAGGGGCATGGAGGAACTTTTGGGCAATGGGAATCTCCTACTTTGCTGCAGGGGTTTCACAGGTATATAAATCTGTCAAAACCTAAATTATACACTTTAATAAGGATATCGTTTATTGTATACAAATCAGCCCTTAGTAAAGTTCTTTTTTTCAAAACTTTCTGACTGATTTGAGAAGTAAATGAGAAAAAATGTAGCTAGCATATGGACAATGTTGGGTAGCAAATGATGATGACAGTGATGTTGGTGGACACTGGGGCGTGAGAGCAGAGCATCCTGGAAGTCAGAGGACCAGAGTTTCCCTCTTTGAGCCCTGTTATCTCATATAATAATCTCTTAGCTGCATTTTCTTAACATGACAAAGAACAGGTCTGGACAAGATGTCCCAGAGTTCCTTAAAGGGGCAACAATTTGATCCTAAAGTGATGATGCCCTGATGGCAGCCAGTACAACCTTCTAATTCCATGTATTTATAACATGCGTAAACTTTAGTGCTCAGAGGATTTTGCATGACATTTAGCAGTTTCTCCTTGAAATGTAGCATTTCCATGATAAAAAAAAAAAGTACAGAAAGCAGAAATTCAGAAGTCCTTTCATGGGAGTTGGGAATAGGTTCAAGGAAGGTGGAGAAAAGCCTGGAAAAGGATATGAGTCCAGTAAACTTTCTATAGATTATGAATTCATTTTCTTGTGTTTCCATTTAGAAGTTCCTGCCAAAGAACTCTAAAATCCTTTTTCCTGAGTTTAATGCTTTCTTACTTAAATCTCAAGTCTCTTGGTGCTCTGAACAAATACAATACGTGTGCAACTGGGGACTGAAGCTGTCCAAAAAGGACGTCCTGCAGGAAACAACTTGCCCTATACTCACTTCTGCACACCTTCAAGACTAAACCCCACAGTGCAAATAACCTGCCTTCATTAACACTGTCCCTCCTGCCGGTTCAAACCAGAGGCTCTAGAATCATTGCTCTAGCATTACCATTTCCACGAGCACTGCTCCGAACCACCTTCCCGCTTTGCTAATGTCTGCCAGACACTCTGCCTCCTCAGTCCTTGGGCACATCCTCTTGGATGGTCACCTTACTGTCCTACGCAACCAAAGGCTGAGGTAGTAGTCTGTGAGGACAGGCAGATCGAAAGTGTGGCCAGCAGCCACCAATATGTGAGCTGACAATTTAGCACTGGCAGAAGACATCCTAGGTACATATCTTGGAAAACAGACTCTGAGAACAGAATTGTAAGCTCTCCTATTTAATATAGTCATTGGAAATTATTAGTGGGTGGAGAAGTCTGGCTGCTAAAAGAAAGCTAGTGGGTAGTGCTAAGGAGAAGATATGTCAAGAAGAAATACTGGAAAGTAAAGAAAAAGGCTGGAGAATGATGAGAGTATGGTCTTACTAAATCTTAGAGTGTGGAGTGATTTTCTGACCTCTAGTGACGACTCTTCCACCTCTACCACCTCCCCGACCCCCGCCAGGAATGAGAGGGGGCAGAAGTACTTTTTCACAGGAGACCTGCCCTCTCTGATCCTCAGTCCCTACAGGGTTGTCAAATATTCATCTGGGAGCTTACTTAAATTCATGCAGATTCCTGGGCCCCGGCTCTAGCTTTCGATTTGTGTACGCCCTGGGAATGTGCATTTTAACCACTATCCCAGAATATGTCATAGATGTTCTTTTTGATCCTTTCCCTAGTTTTGTGATTATCAGGAAATTATCTAAGTTTTACCCACTTAATTTTCTCTTTGTATGCAGTCACGTATAAAGGTACTGCAAACAAAGAGGGAAAAAAGGCTTTGAGACTCCATATCCACCCATGAGAGAGTAAGTGGTACTACCAGACTTGCCCTTTTGCTATAAACAACTAGAAAATTGGAGGAAAAATATATGGCACTACTGTTTCCAGGCATTGAATAATGGGCAGCCTAGGACTTTGATTCCTGAGAGCAGGAAAACAGAAGTAAGCCCTAGGTCACTAGCAGTCACACCTGGGCTCTGGCACAGCTTGGGGAAGCCCCACACAGAGCATGGAAGTTACACTGAGTTGAAGAGAGACTGAAGTTTAGTGAGGCTTAAGTGGCTGAAATTTTAGAAGTGAAGTCTGAAAAGACTAGGGTGCTATGGAGAGGAAAAGCTCTAGAAGTCCAGACTGACTGGATACTGAGCTATGCCTCTGCAGGGTGAAACTCCATAAGCTTGAGCACAATCCCCTTGACTTAGAGGGGGTTACGCATTACAATATTTCAGACGAGATCTGGCACATTCAGGGTGGTATGGACGTAAACTGCATTATGTATTTCAGTTACTACTGAAAAGGTGTGAGCTGAACCATCCCCAGCACTTAAACAGAATTGGAGGAGGCTCAGCTCCTCTCAGCCACAGTAAAGAGATCTCATTAATCAGCCAGGCATTAGTGTTTAGGGCTAGCTCTAGACCTGCCCTAATAAAGCTTAAAAACAATTCTCAAAATGATCAAATTGATTGAAAAAAATACATTAACTGCTTACCAAAACAAATGCAGATGTTCCTCAGTACACAATGGTTTGACTTAACACATTTCAACTTTATGATGGCACAAAAGCAATGCACGTTCAGTATGGTCCTGGACTTAAGAGGGGGTTATGCGTTATGATATTTCTATTTACGTTACAATATTTTCAACTCACAATGGGTTGATCCAGATGTAACCCCACTGTAAGCGGAAGAGTATCTATGTGTCATTCTTTAAAGGAAGACAAGATCCAGACTCAACATAACGATGTTCACAATGTCCAGCATCCGATCAAAACCTACTAATCATGTGAAGAAGCAGGAAAATATGACTTGTAACCAGAAGGAAAATCAGTTTTAGAAACAGACTCAGAAAAGACAGATAGAATGGAATTAGCAGCAAAAGAACATGAAAACAGTTAATATAGGCTGAGCGCCCTAATCTGAGAATCCATAATGCTCTAAAATCCTAGACTTTTTGAGCACTGGCATGATGCTCAAAGGCAATGTTCCCTGGAGCATTTTGGATTTCGGATTCTGGGACTGGGGATGTTCAACTGGACAAGCATAATGCAAATGTTCTAAATCTGAAAAAATCTTAAATCTGAAACACTTCCGGTCCTAAGCATCTTGGATAAGCGATACTCAGTCTTTATAAAGGCTACTATCAAGGATGAAAGAAAACATAACAGAATGAGAAGATAAATGGAAGACTGTAAAAAAGAACTAAAGGGAGCTTCCAAGAACTGAAAAAATATATATAAAATAACAATTCACTAGACGGGCTTAACAGCAGACTGGACATTGTAGAAAAGACCAGTTACATGGCAAGAGACAGTATCCAGGTTGAAGCACTGACAAAAACAGTAGACTAAAAAACAAACAAAAAACACCAAACCTCAGTGACCTGTGGAGACAAGTGTTTGGACATACAAACTTGTAATTAGAGTCCCAGAGGAGTGGGAGGGAAGAAAAATATACTTAAAGAAATATTGGCTAAAATTTTCTGAATCTGACAAAAACTATAAAACCATGGACTTGAGAAGTTCAAGTAGGATAAACACAAAGAAAACCACACCAAGGCACATCATGACCAAACTGCTGAAAATAACTGATAACGGAGAAGAAATCTCAAAAGCAGATAGGAGGAAAGATACATTACATATAGGGGAACAAAGATAAGAATGATTGTCTTCTCATCAGAAACAATGTAGGCCAGGCAAGATGGCTTATGCCTATTACAGGTGGGTGGATCACTTGAGGCCAGGAGTCGGAGATCAGCCTGGCCAACATGGTGAAACCCCATCTCTACTAAATATACAAAAATTAGCCAGGTGTGGTGGTGGGCACCTGTAATCCCAGCTACTCAGGAGGCTGGGGCAGGAGAATTACTTGAATCCACAAGGTAGAGGTTGCAGTGAGCCGAGATTGCAGCACTGCACTCCAGCCTGGATGATGGAGTGAGACCCTGTTGGGGAGGGAAGGGAAGGGAAAGGGGGGGGATGGGAGCAGAGGGGAGGGGAGGACAGCAGGCCAAAGGCAAAATATACTTTAAGAAATATTGGCTAGGCCAAAGACAATAAAATAACTATTTAAAATGCTAAAAGAAAAAAATTGTCAGCCTAGAATTCCATGTCTGGTAAAAAGTTGAGGATGATATTTTCAAACAAATAAAGCAGACAGAATTTCTTGCCAGACCACCTGTTCTACAAAATAATGATGAAGTTTTTCAAGCTGAAGGAAACTGATACCAGATAGAAACTATGATCTACACAAACAAGGAGTGTGGAAATGATATAAATAAGTGTGTCTAAAAAAACAGCTTTAATAATTTGGGGCCAGGCACTGTGGCTCATGCCTGTAATCCCAGCACTTTGGGAGGCCAAGGAAGGAGAATCACTTGAGGTCAGGAGTTCGAGACCAGCCTGGCCAACATGGTGAAACCTCATGACTACTAAAAATACAAAAATTAGCCAGGCGTGGTGGCGGACACCTGTAATCCCAGCAACTCAGGGGGCTGAGGCAGGAGAATCGCTTTAACCTGGGAGGTGGAGGTTGCAATAAGTCAAAATTATGCCACTGTACTCCAGCCTGGGCAACAGAATGAGATTCTGTCTCAAAATAATAATAATAACAACAACAATAGCAATAAGAATTTGTGTCCCAAGCATAACCTCCTCCCTAGAAGGCTTCATTTTAGAGACACACACTAACTTCACCTTGTCTCCTGATGTTTGAACACAGGCTTCCAACCTGCCACAGCTACTTGCCTTTTTAGTACTGTTTTCCCTGAGTTTATGTTAATGGCCTAGTTATCTAGCCATTAACTAACTACTCTGTGTCAGGCACTGGAGATGCAAAGATAAATAACACGTGTCTTCTGCCGTCAGGGAGCTTGGAGTCTGGTGGGAAAACAAGCCAACAAGAGTTAAAGCACAGTATGTCCTAACTGTGCTCAAACCCTAGCTCTAGTCACTTAGCAACTCTGACCTTGGGCAACTTACTTAACCTCTCCGTGCCTCCACTTCCACAACTGTAGAATGGGGATAACAGTAATACCACGGGGTTGTGGGGAAAGAAAATGCTTTAACGTGTGTAAAGTGGAAGGACAGTGCCTGGGATAGAGTCAACATCTAGTAAACATTTGTTAGCCAGGTTGTTACTACAGTGTTGGTTTGTCAAGGAGGTTAGAGGAGCGTGGAGAAAGAACATCCGGTCAGAGAGGGAGCGGGATGGGAAGGGAAGATGTTTCAGGGGAAGGGATGCTTCTGCTGACCTTTTGAAGGATAAGCAGTGTTAGTAGATACAGAAGGGAGAGATTCTCTGGATAGAGGTGGCAGCATTCAGCAACATGTGGAGATGTGCGTCAGCGTGCGTCGGGAGACCACTGCAAATGTCTTTAGTAATGCTGCAGCCGACAGTGTCTTAGCTGTACCCTGAGAAGCATCCTGGGGCCTCTCTAGAATACCTTTTGGCTTCCTCCCAGGGCTCTTACCTCCTCCGCAATCTGATCCATTCAGGCTCTGCTGTCTGAGGCGAATACTGCCCCAAAAAAAGAAGAAAAGGAGAGCAGAAAATGAGTTTCAAACATAGAAAGGAATATCCCAAGTGTTTATTGTATCCATTCTTCCTCCTAGATGAAAACATCCCTGGACCTGCTTTTCTCTTTCAACTTGGTCAAACCTAATTAGGCCACTGGGTGTGCCGTGTGTGGTTGCACAGGCTGTGCAATGCGCTATTCCAGAGGACAGCAGCACACAGACTATGACACGAATGCTCCCTCTGCCCCGGGGAGTGGGACACTGGGTGGCCCTGCCTTCACAGCCACCTTTATCTAGAAAACTTCTTTCTTTTCTGATTCAAGTCTTATGAGAAGGCTAGGCTTAGAAGCTGGTATCGCTTCTGCCCATCTATATCAATGATGCAGGAGGCATGGGCCGGGTACCCTGATATCTGGACATATGATTCTAAAAACCACACAGTAGGAGACAGGACATGGGCATCAATGCCAGAGTCCAGATCTTCAGTTGAGGAAGCAGGATTTACCAAACCTTGGATTGGTCAAGCATAAACAACTCTAGCCCCAGACTTCTAAGGCTGTGTTCAACATAGGTGGAACAGATAAAGTGCCACCAAGACTGCCCTGCTGACCAAGATCAACATGGGATACCGTAAGAATACCGGAAACGTACTCTTCTATTTCTTCAGCAGCTTTCCTCCTAAATCTGAAAAAAAAAAGAAAAGACAAGGTTTTTGAGAGCCCACTGGTCTCATGCACTGGGGTAGTATCTTGGGGGGTTTCAAAAGCAGAGGCAGATGAGTGTATCTCAAGTGCTTTATTTGTCTGCATTCTTCTTTAGAGGAAAGCCCCACGACCAGCATGAGAGCGCTAAAGATGCTGCAGTGCCTTCTTAGAGCTTTGTATCGGCCTAACTCCAAACTGAATTGTTGAGAGTTTAAGCGCAGGTTGAGCGAGTAGCTTAAAATTCAAATAGATACAGGTGACTCGGTGCCCTCTTCTTTCAGCAACTAACTGACTGATTCATGGAGCACTTTCTCAGGGCTAAGGCCCGGGGTCTTACTTGGTGCCGTCAGCTGTCAGCACACGCAGCTTCCAATGCACAAAAAGGGATGTCCTAGACTCGCACTCAGGCTTCAGCCTTAGGAATTGCTTTTCTGTGTCCTTCACACAAAGGACGAGAAGACCTTCTGAGTGATGGTGGGTGAGTAGTGCCAGGCCTGGCTGACACACATACGTATCTACGGCAGTAGTTCTCACATGCTAGTGTGCATAACAACCATCCGTGCAGCCTGTTAGATAGCACATTGGTGGGCTTGGCCGGGAGATTTCTGAATCAGCTGGTCTGGGGGAGGCGGAGCCCAGGAATATGCATTTTAAAATTCTAATCAAAGTAGGTCACTCCTCACACTTTGAGAAACACTGATATGAAGTTTTCTACTAAGACTGGTGAAATGTTGATGATTATTAAAGTTGAATATTGAATACATGGTGATTACATTTCTTTATGTCTGAAAACTTCCACAATTCTGTTATTGTGGGTTTTCTGTTTGTTTTAAATGAATTATTTTAAGTCAGAAATCTAGCACCATGATAAGCAGGAGCAAAGGGTGGGGGCAAAGAGTGGCAAATGGTCTCGGGGCAGGAAGTAGACCCTGACGGGGGGCCACCGGCCTCGCCAGTAAGAATAAGAACTAGCTTCTCGGAGCCAACCAGCAATTCCTGCAAAACACAAATAACTCCCCCTGCCAAAAGTAATTCTACATTAATTTTTTGTCAATTAAAAAATAAAAAATTTGGCCAGGCACAGTGGCTCATACCTGTAATCCTGCACTTTGGGAGGCCAAGGTGGGTGGATCACTTGAGGTCAGGAGTTCGAGACCAGCCTGACCAACATGGTGACCCCCATCTCTACTAAAAATACAAAAATTATCTGGGTATGGTGCACCTGTAATCTGGTAGGGGCACCTGTAATCCCAGCTACTCAGAGGCTGAGACAGGAGAACATCTTGAACACAGAAGGTGGAAGTTGCGGTGAGCAGAGATCGTGCTACTGCACTCCAGCCTGGGTGAAAGAGTGAGACTGTCTCGAAAAACATTGATGAAATAAAATTAAAAGCTTACAGTGATTTTAAAAAGTAAGGCAAAGTTTAAATAGACTGCTTTCCAGGGAACTTAGTCTCTATCAACTGTACTATTTTTGAAAAGAAAGAATGATGGCTGAAGTGAGGTAGGTGAGTGGGCAGGTCAAGCTGGAAGAACAGGGTATAACAACTCTAAGGGACTCTCCCAGGCTGCAGTTTTTGACCCTTAAAGAGAGATAAAGGAGACTCAGCAATGAGGGTTAGGAGGGCAGAAGGGGACAGAATGGGTAGTGGGAGGGCACCAAAGGGAAACCACTGCAGGGTGCCCAGGGCATCCCCAGCCTGGTGTTGCTGGATGCCATAGGCTTCCAATGCCTGTTCTAAGTCAAGGGAATCCTAAAGGAAGAGCACCCAGTAGCCACCAAAGCTACCTTCTGTCTGTATAAGAGAAGAGAAGTTGTCTTCCCAGCTCACACCGTTCCTGAGGACCAATGCCTCTAATTGTCCTCATGAAGTTAAACTCTATACTCACACTGTCCAAATGACACAGCTAATAAGGGTGGAAGTGCTTGGATGAAAAGAGGGATAAGGGAAGAATCCTGGGATTAAAGAGGCTATGAAGACAGGCTGGAGCCTTCGCTGTGTACATAAGAGACATATTCATCTCCAATTACCCTCAGGAGTTATGACCGAATCGTTCCTTCCCTACACAATGTGTGGTGGCAAAACCAGCGGTGATTCTGTCTGAAGGAAACAATAATGATAATGCTAATCTTTGGGGGGAGGCTGATTAATTGCCATTTATCCACTCAACATCCAAAAGGGGGATGAGTTTAATATTCAGCTTAATTGCTGCTGAGCCCGCATCCTGCTCTGTCTCCCTCTAGGGGGAGCCCAAGGACTCTCCCCGCCTCTCTTTTCTCCCAGCGGAGGAAGGAGAAAGATCCAGTGGAGGAGTCCTCAAGGACAGGCAGCAGGGATGCCCTCAGGTGGCGTGTTCTCTCTCTCTCTCTGCCAGAAATACCAGGTTCTGGGAGAGCGCTGAGTGGCAGGGTGCGCCCTGCCTCTGATCTGGGTCACAGACGGACACTGGTTACTTCCCAGCCTCATCTAGCCTGCAGATGAGTTTGGTATAAACCACACTGCTGCCTGTTTATTTTTTGTTTTGTTCTGTTTTAATGTAAATCCACTGCCAAAATCGGGAGATTCTGTATAAAAGTCCAAATTTCTGGACTCTAACTCTTTAGTTTAACTTTTTAAACTGACAATACTGGATGTGCACTGGATGAACCCAAGCTCCCCTAACCCCGCGTTGCTCCCGAACACTGGGATCCAGAACTAGTCCTGAGTCATGGTATCTGCGCTGCTGGTTTTCCAATGGGAGCGACGAGGCTGGCAAAGTGTGTCCTGTAGCTATGCAGCTATCGAATGTAAGGAAAGAATCCTTTAAATTAGTCGTGCTCAGCCATGAAGCTGCCGAGTACTCAGTGGTGCACAAGGCTCATCCCCAGAAGCTTTTTCAATGTACATGAGCTGGGCTTACTTCTAATCCCCCTGAGGTAGTCACTTCTAGAAATGGGACCTAGTCAAGAAGATGAGCCTCCCTGCCCTAAGCCTTATTTGAGACATTCAGCTGAATACTCCAGTTGCTAAGCAGCAAAACTGAAACTTATTTGCCTTCTCCTCCCAACAAAAGACAAAGTGGGGAGCGTGTTTTAGGAAAACTGGCAGAGTATATTTCTTTATAGAAATATGAATATGCAAATAATTCTGTATGTATCTCAGGAATATGACTGAAGGTGCCATTCTGAAATTAAACCTCACTTACAGATTTACTTTATCTGCCTGGTCCTCAAAGGTACCCCAGGCCAGTAGTGACACAGAGCCCAGCAAAAGACACAGGCTCTAGCACGATGCTTTTTAAGCTTCAGGTCATGACCCACTAGTGAGTCATGAAACCCATTTAGGAGATCACCACCAGCTTTTCTTTCCTTTTAAAATTTTTCTTTATCTTTCTTTTTTAATAGCATAGAAAACACAGTGTGGTGAAAACAGTAAGGATAGGTATTATGTAGACGTTTTGTTTTGTTTTATGTATACACACACCCAGTCATGAAGTATATTTTTATTTTTTATTAATAAATTTCTTTTTTTTTTTTTAGAGACAGGGTCTCACTCTTTGGCCCAGAGTGAAGTGCAGTGCTGGGATCACGGCTTGCTTCAGCCTCAAACGCCTGGGCTCATATTATCCTCCCACCTCAGCCTCCTGAGCAGCTGGGACTACACATGCATGCCACTGTGCCTGGCGAATTTTTTTCTATTTTTTTTTGTAGAAACAGGGCCTCACTATGTTGTCCAGGCGGCTCTTAAACTCCTGGCCTCAAGCAATTCTCCTGCTTTCACCTCCTAAAGCACTGGGATTACAGGCATGAGCCACTGTGCTCAGCCCTGAGTGTATTCTTAAACTATTGGTGACAGATCAAAAACAAACAAGCAAGCAAACAAAAACCTAAAACACAGCAGTCTACCACAGTCCACAGGGCAGGTAATCAGAGAAGCATCTGACGTGGAAGTTCCGCCTCCCAGACTGTGTGGGGACAGAGGTTGAGGTAAAGAGTTACAGGTTCAGGGGAGAGAGATCCAAGATGGCCACGTAGCAGCAGCTCAGGATTGCAGCTCCCAGTGAAAGTGCAGAGAGCAAGTGGATGCCGCAATTGCAGACGAATTTTTGATGCTCACAGACTGGGAGATTCCCGGCGAAGGAGCCACACGGGTCGCCAGCGTGACTCTTTTGGCCAGTATGGCGCTTCTCAGTGCGGAATGTATGGGACTGGATGCCCTTTTAGTCGGGCTCGGCTGGTCCCATCCCCACAAGGGGAACAGCAATTGGAAGCACTGAGGAGACAGCAAGCACAGCTGAATCCGGGAAGGCCCAGCTCTGTGGGGAAGGGGCGTCCGCCAAAGGAAAACTAAGAAACAGAGAAAACTTCATAACCAACAAGCCGGACGTCCACTCAGAGACCCAATCTGAAAGTCAGCAATTAGAAAGACAACAGGTGGATACATCCACAAAAATGGGAAGGAACCAGTGCAAAAACTCTGAGAACACCCGAAATCAGAATGCCTCTCCTCCTACAGGGGATCACACCTCCTCATCAGCAAGAGAACAAGGCCTGACAGAGGATGAGTGTGATGAACTCACAGAATCAGGCTTCAGAAGGTGGATAATAAGAAACTTCTGTGAACTAAAAGAACATGTTCTAATCTAATGCAAAGAAACTAAGAACCTTGAAAGAGGATTTAACGAAATGCTAACGAGAATGGACAACTTAGAGAAGAATATAAGTGAATTGATAGAGCTGAAAAACACAATATGAGAACTTCACGAAGCATGCGCAAGTTTCAACAGCCGAATTGACCAAGCAGAAGAAAGGATATCAGAGGTCAAAGATCAACTCAATGAAATAAAACGAGAAGGCAAGATGACAGAAAAAAGGGTAAAAAGGAATGAACAAAGTCTCCAAGAAATATGGGACTATGTGAAAAGACCTAATCTACGTTTGATAGGTGTACCTGAATGTCACGAAGAGAATGA
>PVKP010032620.1:0-16125 GCA_004027715.1 Plecturocebus donacophilus | reverse complement strand
AAGCCTACCTGGCGCAGTGGCTCACACCTGCGTGAAACCCCATCTCTACTAAAAATACAAAAATTAGCGAAGCGTGGTGCTTTCCTGTAGTCCCAGCTACTCAGGAGGCGGAGGCAAGAGAATCGCTTAAGCCAGGAGGCAGAGGTTGCAGTAAGCCGAGATCACGCCACTGCTCTCCAGCCTGGGTGACAGAGCAAGACTCTGTCTCAAAAAAAAAGTATGGAATGACCTTTCTACTTCATTTGCAGAGTTGAAACTGTGGGACAACCAGACAGAAGAGATAGCATAGGAGTGTGTGCAGAAAAACAGGATGGATATGACTCTCTGCAGCGGGATCAAGCTGTGTGCATTAGTACAAATGGTAAGAGATGAATAACTGTCATTCTCTTGGAAATATATGAATTATTATAGTAATATAGGACTCTTTGCCAGTTTCACACATTTATAGTAGGAGATAAGAAAATTTAGGTCTTTTTCTTTTTCTTTTTTTTTAAAATGAAGTCTCACTTCATCGCCCAGGCTGGAGTATAGTGACATGATCACAACTCCCTGCAGCCTCAAACTCCTGGGAACAAGCGTTCCTCCCACCTCAGCTTCCTGAGTAGCTGGGATTACAGATGAATGCCACCTTGCCTAACTAATTTTTTTTTTATTTTTACTTTTTTGTAAAGATAAGTTGTTGCCCAGGTGGGTCTTGACTCCTGGTTTCCAGCAATCCTCCCACCTTGGCCTTCAAAAGTGCTGGGATTACAGGTGTCATCCACCATGACTGGCTGAAAGCTTTGGTCTTAATGATATGATTTGTGTAACTACTATGTACCAGGCATTGTTCTAAATTCTTTACAAATAATAAATCATTCAGTCTACATCTCTAGTGCTCTTTATAAATTACTAGCAAGACATGTTAATATTTTGTGCCGTTGGCCAGGTGCTGTGGCTCATGCCGGTAGTTCCAGCACTTTGGGAGGCTAAGGTGGGCAGATCACAAGGTCAAGAGATGGAGACCATCCTGGCCAACACAGTGAAACCCCATCTCTACTAAAAATACAAAAATTAGCTGGGCATGGTGGCATGCACCTGTAATCCCAGCTACTCAGAAGGCTGAGGCAGGAGAATTGCTTCAATCTAGGAGGCGGAGGTTGCAATGAGCCAAGATTGTGCCAGTGCACTACAGCCTGGTGACAGAGTGAGATTCCGTCTCAAAAAAAAAAGGAGGGGACCAGGTGTGGTGACTTATTCCTGTAATCCCACCGCTTTGGGAGGCCAAGGTTAGTAGATCACCTGAGGTCCAGAGTTTGAGACCAGCCTGACCAACATGGAGAAATCTCGTCTATACTAAAAATACAAAATTAGCTGGGCATGCCTGTAATCCCAGCCTTACTTGGGAGGCTAAGGCAGGAGAATCACTTGAACACGGGAGGTAGAGATTTCGGTGAGCCAAGAGTGAAACTCTGTTCAAAAAAAAAATTGTGTTGTTGAGTCAAGAATTAGGCAGAATAAGATTCTTGTTTATTCCATAGGAAACAGCCTTGCTATTTCACAGGAAGTAATTTTGTAACACTGTCAAGTTTCTTTTCATGACATTGATATGAGAAACTCATAGTCTCTGCTGGAAAAAGAGTAGAGCCCTGTACTGCAGTAGTCGTGTCCAAACAAACAAAGAGTAGACCCCTGCACCAGAACTCTAAAAGCTAAGTCCAGTTTTTTGTTTTTTGTTTTTATCTGAATTAGCAAATTAGCTATGTTACCAGTAATCTAGAAACTATTTCAGGTCTCTTAGTTATTGCTCACATGTAAATGACTCTTTACCTTAACATTTTAGGAGCAGTTTTTGTCAATGGAAAAGAAATGACGAATCAGTTACCTGCAGTTACTTCTGGGTCCACTGTCACATTTGACATTGAAGCTGTGACTCTGGGAACCACCAATAATAGTGAAGGTGGAAACTTCAAACTTCGAGTAACTATAAGTTCAAATAACAGAGAAGTGGTTTTTGATTGGTTACTTGATCAGTCTTGTGGTTCTCTTTACTTTGGATGCTCGTTTTTCTATCCTGGATGGAAAGTGTTAGTGTTTTAGATGTTTGGGTGCTTGGCTTTTGTTTTCAGGGCTTAACGTAGCTGTCCTCAGCCCAGAGTGATTGTAATTGATTTTTTTAAAAAAAGTTAAATTCATCTCTAACCTAGGCCATTGGAAATGGAAAGTGTTTACTGGATTCATTTTGTAATATTTTAGCAAAAAGAGACTTGAATGTTGTGGACAAAATCATATAATTCAGTCAATTTTTTTTTTAGCATACTGTTAACTAAAGTATTACATCATAATAAAAACCAAATTGGCTTTAAAAGTATGAGAAGATATAGAAAGTTCTATACCCTTCCACTGTACTTATTAAAGTTGGTTATTAGACCAGGAAAACTTAATGTAATATTATTTTTTAAATCATCATAAAGGATCCTAGTCCTTTATGATGATCCTTATAGAGATCCTCTTTAGAATAAAACAAGAGGAAGAGATCAGAAGCTGTGTAATGTATTAATCTGCTCATGTGCTGTCCACATGAATGTGCTGACTGTGCTCTCCACATTCAGGCATTTGTAAGCAGTGTTGACTTTTACCCCATCTTCAATAATCTTTAGGTCCCCAAAACATTTTAATTTTTTCTTTTTCTGTGGTGGGGGTAGGGGGGTGGGGACAGAGTCTTGCCCTTGTCGCCCAGGCTGGAGTAAATGGCATGATCTCAGCTCACTGCAACCTCCGGCTCCCAGGTTCAAGTGATTCTCCTGCCTCAGCCTCCCAAGTAGCTGGGATTACAGGTGCTTGCCACTCCCCCTGGCTAATTTTTGTATTTTTAGTAGAGACAGGGTTTCATCATGTTAGCCAGGCTGGTCTCAAATTCCTAACCTCAGGTGATCCACCCATCTCATCCTCCCAAAGTGCTGGGATTACAGGCGTGAGCCACTGTACCCGACCAATTTTTGCATTTTTAAAAAATGCCTGAGCAAGTGTCTATAATAGGCAAGTATTACCTTTTGTTCTTTCATTGCAGTTTGAATCAGTATAGGCTACAGTATTTTTTTAATTTAATTTTTTTTTTTTTTTTTTTTTTTGAGATGGAGTCTTGCTCTGTCACCCAGGCTGGGGTTCAGTGGTACGATCTCAGCTCACTGCAACCTCTGCCCCCCAGGTTCAAGCAATTCTCCTGCCTCAGCCATCTGAGTGGCTGGGACGACAGGTGCCCACCACCACGCCAGGCTAATTTTTTTGTATTTTTAGTAGAGATGAGGTTCACCATGTTGGTCAGGCTGGTCTCCAACTCCTGACCTCAAATGATCCGCCCACCTCCACCTCCCAAAGTGCTGGGATTACAGGCATGAGCTACCCCACCCAGCCTAGGCTACAGTATTTTTACAGGGTAAAGCTACTTATGGAAGTAGTATGCATAGCAGTGTTAGGCATTTCAAATGTATGAAATATGCCCATGTGTGTATCCAACCTGCCTGTGACATGCATTTTACTCTTGGCAGAGTATGACCTGCAGTCCAGTTTAATGTCAGTTTGATAAATGGTCTCTGAGCAGACCAAAAAAATATAGGAAATAACCTATTTTTTTGAAATCTTAAATTTGTGTGTAAAATATTTATTTGAAAGACTTTAATATGTAAAAACAATTGTCTTGCTATGCCAGCCTACAGATTTTATTTTAATGTGAATTTTTTTTTCATTTTTTACCAGTAGTAAAAAAACAGAAAAGCAAGTATGATATTTTTGTAAGATAATTTATTTGGGGATTCATGTTCCCTGTTAGACAATCATGACCTTTTCTCCTTGTCTTTTTATGTATAAATAAGTAGATTTTCACTTGTTTAGGGACTAAGAAGATGTTCTAGAATGTAGATACCTTGTCCATCCATTAGAATCAAAATAAAAAACTAAAAGCTAATGTGTGTACTTTTTTCTTCTGTGAGATATGATGAATCCAGTTTTAATCTACCTTTCATTAGAAGGGAAAACAGGCTTCTTGTGGCTCCAGGCATTTTGATAAAATATCATTATAACTTGTGAAAGGTTACTTGTACTTTCTTCTTAATATTTTTTATTATGTTTTGTAGAGAATGAGGGTTTAGCTTTGTTGCCCAGGCTGGTCTCGAACTCCCTGCCTCAAGCAATCCTCCCCAGCCTTGGCTTCCCAAAATGCTGGGATTACAGGCATGAGCAACCGTACCCAGCTGGTTACTTGTACTTTCGGTATTCTGTGTCTGATACTGAGCATCTTGCCTGACACAATGTGTGCGGAATGAATTGTTAGATCGAATGAAGATAGACGAGTTGTTTTCTATGAATCATCTTCATCTCATTCCTTTAATTCATCAAATACTTGTTGAATGTATTTGTTTCTTAGCCTCTCTAGGGAAATGGCATCTTAATTTATACTTACAGAATCTCCCTGTTGACAGACATGCCTCAAACCTAACTTAATTCGAGATAGAAGTGGTAATATTTGGAACTCTGAAACTAATTTTTTTTTTAGATGGAATTTCACTTTGTTGCCCAGGCTGGAGTGCAGTGGTGCAATTTTGGCTCAGTGCAACCTCTGCCTCCTGGGTTCAAGTGATTCTCTGGTCTCAGCCTCCCAAGTAGCTGGGATTACAGGTGTACACCACTAAACCCAGCTAATTTTTTTTTTAAATTTTTTGTTTTAACACAATGTAAACAAACACCCAGCTAATTTTTATACTTTTAGTGGAGATGGGGTTTTGTCATGTTGACCTGGTTGGTCTCAAACTCCTGGCCTCAAGTGATCCTCCTGCCTCAGCCTCCCAAAGTTCTGGGATTACAGGCATGAGCCACCATGCCCAGCATTGAAAGTAATTTAAATATTGATTTTTTCTTTAATTGTGAACTCATTTTGTTCAAATAGGGAACCTTGTATTCCAAACCTATGTGCCAGGAAGGAAGAATTTGCATGATGTTATGATCGTAAGAACTGATTTTTTGGCTGGGCATGGTGGCTTACGCCTAGCTGTTTTTTATTCACTTAAAAATTACGGCCAGGCGCAATGGCTCACACCGGTAATCCCAGCACGTTGGGAGGCGTAGGCGGGCAGATCACTGGAGGTCAGGACTTCGAGACCAGCCTGGCCAACATGGTGAAACCCCGTGTCTACTAAAAATACAATAATTAGCTTGACATGGTGGCACATGCCTGTAGTCCTAGCTACTCAGGAGGCTGAGGTGGGAGAATTGCTTGAACCTAGAAGGTGGACACTGCAGTTATCCAAGGTCATGCCATTACACTCCAGCCAGGGCAACAGAGCGAGACTCTGTCTCAAAAAAAAAAAAATTAGCCAGGTGTGGTGGTACCCACCTGTAGTTCCAGCTACTCAGGAGACTGAGGTGGGAGAATCACTTCAGCCTGGGAACAAAGTAAGACCCTGTCTCAAAAAAAAATATATTTTTAAGTTTAATTATAAGTTTCACATTAAACTGTGAAATGAGCCAGTGGCAGTAGGGATACATATCCAGTAGACAGATATTTGAATTAGACTTAAAAGGACATGATGATGGATATGAGAGTAGGGATGAAGAAGAGCCAAACTGGATTTGTAGGCCGGGCACAGGGGTTCATGTCTCTAATTCCAGCACTTTGGGAGGCCAAGGCGGGCGGATCACTTGAGGAGTTTTTTTGTTGTATTTTTAGTAGAGACAGGGTCTCACCAGGTTGGCCAGGCTGGTCTTGAAGTCCTGACCTCTTAGACCATTTATATTTAATTTTTTTTATTTTTTGAGATGGATTCTTACTCTGTCGCCAGGCTGGAGTGCAGGGGCACAATCTCAGCTCACTGCAACCTCCGCCTCCCAGATTGAAACAATTCTCCTGCCTCAGCCTCCTGAATAGCTGGAACTACAGGTGCATGCCACCATACCCAGCTAATTTTTGTATTTTTAGTAGAGACAGGGTTTCTCCATGTTGACCAGGATGGTCTTGATCTCTTGACATCAAGATTCTCCCGCCCCCACCTCCCAAAGTGCTAAGATTACAGGCATGAGCCACCACGCCATATTGAGAAGTTATGGCTTAAGCCTGCCATTTACTTACTCGGGTTTTATGGGAACCTGAAAACACTGTGTAGTCTGCTGTTAATGGGTGGAATGTTTCTAAATTTGGATTAGATACTGTTGGTTGATGGTATTGTTGAGCTCTATTTTATTCTTGCTGATTTTTCCTGTCTAGTTAGTACTAACAACTGTTTCAAGAGGAATGTTTTATTTATTTATTATTTATTTATTTAGGAGACAGAGTCTTGCTCTGTCACTCAGGCTGGAGTGCTGTGGTATGATCTGCAGCCTCCGCCTCACAGATTCAAGTGACTCTCCTGCCTCAGCCTCCTGAGTAGCTGAGGAACTACAGGTATGCACCACCATGCCCAGCTGATTTTTTTGTTTATTAGACACAAGGTTTTGCTATGGTGACCAGGCTGGTCTCAAACTCCTGACGTCAAACCCGTCTCAGCCTCCCAAAGTGTTGTGATTATGGGTCATATATATATGTATGTATATATGCATATGTATACACAAAGATATTTTATTTCCAACTCTGGAGTAGCTGAGACTATATATGTATCTATATGTATATATCCATCTATCTATCTAGAGAGAGAATTGAGACGGTCCTGCTCTGTCACCCAGGATGGGGTGCAGTGGCACGATCACAGCTCACCACAGCCTCAACCTTCTGAGCTCAAGCGATGCCCCTGCCTCGGCCTCTTGAGTAGCTTGGACCACAGGCATGCACCATCATGTCAGGCTAATGTTTACATTTTCTGTAGAGATGAGGTCTCACTATATTGCCCAGGCTGATCTTAAACTCTTGAGCTCAAGTGATTCTCTTTTTTTTTGAGATGGAGACTCTATTGCTCAGGCTAGAGTGCAGTGTATCTCAGCTCACTGCAACCTCTGCCGCCTGGGTTCAAGCGATTCTCGTGCCTCAGCCTCCCAAGTAGCTGGGACTAGGCGTGTGCCATCATGCCCGACTAATTTTTGTATTTTTAGTAAAGACGGGGTTTCACCATGTGGGCCAGGCTGGTCTCGAACTCCTGACCTCAGGTGATCTGCCCACCTCAGTCTCCCAAAATGCTGGGATTACAGGCGTGCGCCACCGCTCCTGGCCCTGAAGAATTATTTTCACTGAACATACAATTCTGGGTTAACAATTCTTTTTTATTTTTCTTTTTTCTTGAGACAGAGTTTCGCTCTTGTTGCTCAGGCTGGAGTGCAGTGGCACGATCTGAGCTCACCGCAACCTCCGCCTCCTGGGTTCAAGTGATTCTCCTGCCTCAGCCTCCCAAGTAGCTGGGATTACAGGCATGTCCCACCACACCCAGCTGATTTTGTATTTTTAGTAGAGACGGGTTTCTCCATGATGGTCAGGGTGGTCTCGAACTCCTGACCTCAGGTGATCCACCCGCCTTGGCCTCCCAAAGTGCTGGGATTACAGGCATGAGCCACCACACCCGGCTTTAACTTATTTTATATCTCAAAGACCTTTTTCCAAATAGTCACTATTACAGATTCTGGGATGTAGACATGGCTTTTTGTTGGCTACCATTCAACTCAGTACAGTTGTGTTTGGCTGGAATAGAGTGGTTGTTGGCTAAAAGTTTTCTGTCTTGCTAGGCTGCCCCTTTCCTTGTCTTTGGCTAAAGAGAACAAGGTTTTTGTTGGGGCTTTTTTTTCTGTGCCTATTGACATTTCCAAGTTACCAGCTTTTTCAGACCTAAGTCTGGGATACACAAGGCAAAGAGAAAACACAAAGAACTTACTACTGTGTCATTCCTTGGATTCTGAGGTCCCTATCTAGTTGGCCATTTTTCAGAGTCTTCTTATTTTTGTTATATATATTCCAGGATTTTTTTAAAGAGTTGAGTGGGTGGAGGTGTATTAAAAAAAAAAGAGAGTCTAGCTCTATTGTCCAGGCTAAAGTGCAGCAGTGTAATGTCAGCTCACTTCAACCTCTGCCTCCTGGGTTCAAGCAGTTCTCGTGCCTCAGCCTCCGAAGTAGCTGGGATTACAGGCATGTGCCACCAGGCCCAGCTAAATTTTGTATTTGTTTGTTTGAGATGGAGTCTCGCTCTGTTGCCCAGACTGGAGTGCAATGGTGCAGTCTTGGCTCACTGCAAACTCTGCCTCCCGGGTTCCAGCGGTTCTCTTGCCTCAGCCTCCTCAGTAGCTGAGACTACAGGCACAATGCCCCTACACCGGGGTAATTTTTGTATTTTTAGTAGAGCTGGGGTTTCACCATGTTGGTCAGGCTGGTCTCGAACTCCTGACCTCGTCATCCACCTGCCTTGGCCTCCCAAAGTGCTGGGATTGCAGGCATGAGCCACTGTGCCTGGCTCAGACTTCTATTTCTCAAAAAATTTACCTTTTGGGCACCCTCTCCCAGAAGTGGAGGAAGTGCTCTGCTAAAGTAAGGGACTAATCCAAGAAAGAAGAAATAAAATATCTGTTTGGAAATATGAGATGCAACACTAGATTTGTGATAGGCAAACTATGTATTCTGACACTGATTGGTTAACGTGTGTGGGCAGTTTTGAACCAATTTAGGAAATATCTAAATGGTATTTCGAGACTGTCTCGAAAAAAAGGAAGAGAAATAGAGGTCTGAAAAATCTGTTTATTCTAGCCAACACTTCACTGATGATAGTGGCTGCTAAAATAATTCTAGGTTGGCCGAGCTCAGTGACTCACGCCTGTAGTCCCAGCACTTTGGGAGGCCTAGGCGGGTGGATCACTTGAGGTCAGGAGTTCAAGACCAGCTTGGCCAACATGGTGAAACCCCGTCTCTATTAAAAATACAAAAATTAGCCAGGAGAGATGGTGCACACCTGTAATCCCAGCTACTCGGGAGGCTGAGGCAGGAGAATCACTTGAACCCAGCAGGCAGAGGTTGCAGTGAACTGAGATTAACCCACCACTGCAGTCCAGCCTGGGCAACAGAGCAAGACTCCATCTCAAATAAATAAATAAATAAAACAATTCTAGGTTGGGAGATCCATTCTGCTTAGAATGATTACGTGGCTCCAATGTATTACAGATTCTGAGGTTGAAAAGTCTGATAACATTCTGATGCCTGTTCTTCTGTTTTTTTTTTTTTTTTTTTTTTTCTCTTTGGAAGACTATGTTATCTTCTCTTTGTCCCCAGTCTTTTTAGTTGGTAAAATACCAGCTGTGTAACTTATATAACTGCTGACCCTCTGGATATTTGAGTTTGTAATACCTCCTTTAAACCCGTAAGATTATAAATTTCTTGAGGTTTTTCTATCTTTTATAGTAGTTGTTCTCAACTCACCTGGAGAGCTTTGTTAAAATAAAAAAAATTCTGATTTAATTGGTCTCGGGAAATAAGTTTTTTTTTCCTTTTTTTTTCTTCTGAGATAGAGTCTCTGTCACTCAGGCTGGAGTGCAGTGGCGTGATCTCAGCTCACTGCAACCTCTGCCACTCAGGTTTAGGCCATTCTCTGCCTCAGCCTCTGGCGTAGCTGGCATTACAGGTGCGTGCTACAACGCTGGGCTAATTTTTTTCATTTTTAGTAGAGGTGGGGTTACACCATCTTGACCAAGCTGGTCTTGAACTCCTGACCTCGTGATCCACCTGCCTCAGCCTCCTAAACTGCTCGGATTACAGGCGTGAGCCACCGCACCTGGCCTTTTTTCCCCTTCTTTTTAAAGAAATGATTATTCTATTGTGGAGGCTGACAAAAGTACTCCAAAGCAAGTAAAAGTTGGTCTGCATAGTAATTAATGAATTAATTAGAGATGGGAGTCTTACTATGTTGTTCAGGCGGGTCTGTTACTGGTCTGTGAAATCCAATAGTGTAGGACCTACTTAATAGTCTACATTTTTTGATATATGGGTGTCTGATAAAGACTTCTGAACTAAGACTCGTACTTTCTTTTTAAAAGACAAAAACCATATTCAGTAAAACTAACAAACACTTCTATCCCATAAAATTTGTCAATTTTAAAAAATTGGCCAGCAGTGGTGGCTCACGCCTGTAATCCCAGCACTTTGGGAGGCTAAGGCAGGCGGATTGAGGTCAGTAGTTCAAGACCAGCCTAACCAACCTGGTGAAAACCAGTCTCTATTAAAAAAAAAAAAAAAAAAATCAGCTGGACGTGGTGGCGGGTATCCATAGTCCCAGCTACCTGGGACGCTGAGGCAGGAGAATCGCTTGAATCTGGGAGGTGGAGGTTGCTGTGAGCCAAGACTGCACCACTACACTCCAGCCTCAGCAACAGAGTGAGACTGTCTCAAATAAAATGAAGTAGTAATTGAGCTTTCTATGCCGCTTCTATACATTAATCTTATATAAAGCAGTATTAGGAAAATGTTTTTGTAGCATTAGACTGTGTTTATATAATCTTAAGATGTCCATATTCTTAAAGTATCTTAAGGAAGAAGGGGGCTGGGCGCAGTGGCTGACACCTGTAATCTCAGCACTTTTGGGAGGCTGAGGCAGGCAGATCACAAGGTCAGGAGTTCGAGACCAGCCTGACCAACATAGTGAAACCCTGTTTCTACTAAAAATACAAAAAACCGGCTCGGCGTGGTGGCAGGTGCCTGTAGTCCCAACTACTCGGGAGGCTGAGGTAGGAGAATCCCTTGAACCAGGGACTCTGAGGTCATGGTGAGCCGAGATCACACCACTGCACTACAGCTTGGGTGAAAGAGTGAAACTCTTGTCTTAAAAAAAAGACAAAAAACAAAGAAAAAAGGTACCTAGAACAATAACTGGCTCTTGGCTTAAAAGCCAAGAGATGGGAGTGGAGGACTGAGGTTGGCCAAGCAGTTTGGTTATAGGGAAGGGAATGGTGATGCTAAGCTAAGAGCCAGTTATTGTTCTAGGAACCTTGCTGAGGAAGGTACTTTTAATACCATTTTTACAGTTGAAGAAACAAATTTGGCCTGGCTAAGTAACTTTCTGAGTTAGTTAAAAAGTTGCAAGCACAACCAAAGCTGGGATTCAAATCCATGCCTAATTCCAAAGCCCGTAATTCTTCCACTGCAATCTCGGCCTCCCAGGTTCAAGCAATTCTCCTGCCTCAGCCTCTCGAGTAGCTGGGATTACAGGCACACGCCACCACGCCCAGCTAATTTTTGTGTTATTTAGTAGAGATGGGGTTTCACAGTGTTGGCCAGGATGGTCTCAATCTCTTGACCTCATGATCTGCCTGCCTCAACCTCCCAAAGTGCTGGGATTACAGGTGTGAACCACAGTGCTCGGTCTTGCTCCGTCTCCCAGGCTGGAGTGCAATAGCACAATCTTGGCTCACTTCAACCTGTGCCTGCCTGGTTCAAGCGATTTTTCTGTCTCAGCCTCCCAAGTAGTTGGGATTACAGGTACCTGCCACCATGCCCAGCTAATGTTTGTATCTTTAAGTAGAGACGGAGTTTTGCCATGTTGGCCAGGCTGGTCTTGAACTCCTGATCTCAGTTGATCCATCCACCTCAGCCTCCCAAAGTGCTGGGATTTCAGGGGTGAACCACTGCACCTAGCCTATGACTGCAGTTTTGACATATAAGGACTGGGAGAATCCTTGAAACAGGATCTTGGTCTTACACAACTTCCCATTCCTAGTTCTTGGAACAAGTGCTGGCACAGATAATGAATAGAAGAATGGCTACTAGTGATACAGCACACTAGAAAAGCAGGTAGATGCTATTTTTGGTTATGAAAAAGGATGTAGTAGTAGTTTGGACATAAATATGATTCCAGGATTTGGCAGTAGCTCAAGCCTGTAATTCCAGCACTTTGGGAGGCCAAGGTAGGAGAATCACCTGGGGTCTGGAATTCAAGACCAACCAGCCTGAGCAATATGATGAAACCCCATCTCTACTAAAAATACAAAAATTAGCTGAATGTGGTGGCATGCGCCTGTAATGCCAGCTACTTGGGAGACTGAGACAGGAGAATCACTTGAATCTGGAAGGTGGAGGCTGCAGCAAGCTGAGATTCGTGTCATCGCACTCCAGCCTGGGCAACAAGTGAAACTCCTCAAAAAAAAAAAAAAAGTGGTGGCTCACGCCTGTAATCCCAGCACTTTGAGAGGCCAAGGCAGGCCGATCAGGAGGTGAGGAGTTTAAGACCTGCTTGACCAACATGGTGACACTTCCTACTAAAAATACAAAAACAATTAGCCAGGCATGGTGGCATGCGATCTCAGCTCACTGCAACTTTCACCTTAAGTGATTCTCCTGCCTCAGCCTCCTGAGTAGCTGGGGTTACAGGTACCCACTACCACGCCCAGCTATTTTTGTATTTTTCGTAGATTTCACCATGTAGGCCAGGCTAGTCTCAAACTCCTGACCTCATGTAACCCACCCAATTGAGCCTCCCAACCAAAGTGCTGGGATTACAGGCATGAGCCACCATGCCCAGCCCTCACTCCATGAGCTGTCTTTTCCAGAGATGGAGTCTTGCTCTGTCACCCAGGCTAGAGTGCAAATGGTGTGATCTCTGTTCAGCGCAACCTCTGCCTCCTGGGTTCAAGCTCCTGCCGTAGCCTCACAAGAAGCTGTGATTAGAGGCGCATGCCACCACACCTGGCTGTTCTTGCATTTTTAGTAGAGACTGTGTTTCACCATGTAGGCCAGGCTGGTCTCAAACTCCTGATCTCATAACCCACCCACCTCGGCCTCCAAAGTATTGGGATTATAGGTGTGAGCCACCTGACCTGGCCTCTATGAGCTTTTTAATGGCCAAGATATATTCCTTTTTTTTCACTAAAAAGAAAAAATCCACAACCAAAGATGCATAGCTGTGTGGGTAACTAATATAATAACTGACATTACTCTGAACCATAAATTTTAAAATATTTATGTAATACCATAAATGATATACTAGTTGTAATTGAAAGCAGGATTTCACATTAAGATTTTCCTAATTATTATCTTATTAGCTCTGACTCACCATTTGAGGCTGGATCCTTACTATGCTATCTAAACTAAAATTGTAATGCTCACATTAACAATGCATAATAACAACAAAAAACCCAAAACAGAATACAGTTTTTATATTATTGAACTTTATGTACAAAATCATCTGATTTCAAATAAACATTTAATGTAAAAACAATGTTCTTTTAAACTGAATTTTTTTTTTTTTACATCTACTGTACCATTCAAATGCTTTATCATCTTACATGATTTCTTCAAAATCTTATCAAGGGTACATATAGAAAAGCATTTTTTTTTTTATAAATAGAAACAAAGGGATTTTTTCAGCTTTTACGATGACATAGAAAGTTTACTCAACAGAAGTAATTTTATTACTATTTGGGGGAGGGAATCACCAACTTTTTGTGCAAACAATGCTAGCCTTCTTTTAAGCATTAAGAGCATAACTGCTTAAGAAATGACATAAGCAATAATTCTACACCTACA
Organism: Plecturocebus donacophilus; assembly: GCA_004027715.1. Taxonomy (NCBI): domain Eukaryota; kingdom Metazoa; phylum Chordata; class Mammalia; order Primates; family Pitheciidae; genus Plecturocebus; species Plecturocebus donacophilus. The sequence goes on along the minus strand of PVKP010032620.1, from coordinate 2,678 downwards.
TCTCCCCTAAAATAACCTATTTTGTTTTTTACATATGTGCACAGCTTTAGCAAATTAAAGCCCGAGATAAATGCTCGAGATCTACTATCCAGAGGCAAAATCAGAGTTTACTAGAACTCATCATTTGGAGAGCTTACAAATCAAGGAATCTGTAATGAAAGCTGCAGTTTCCCTCTTTCCTATTTTTTAACACAAAAATCAGTGACTAAGAACTTAATACTGGATGACAAATCACATCCACACTATTCGTTAAATAGCCTCACAGTTAAACACATCTTAAAGACCAATCAAATCAGTATTTACATTTTATAAATTTCTGAAGACACCATTAGAAAGCTTACATATCCCTTCATTAAACAAAATAGGGAACTGCATCTGATGGTGGTGGAATGAAATTTTAAAATTAAAAATACCTGTATTTACAGCAGCATTGATCCTTTATAAATAAAGAATATGAAAATGCAATATCTTTAAGGATAATAAAAAATTGAGGTGATGTTACTCAACCACAGTGCTCGGAGTTGGAATAAAAACCTATTGGTGCTTGTTAATGTGCCAGTAGTGAAACCACTTTCTGTTGGAGAAAATCCAACTGCAAATATGTGCGTGAAACACATATAACACAGGGCAAAATTGCTCAAAATGATTCAAGTCAGCTTATCTGCATTGGATATTCTAGTCATGAAACACATTACAAAGACATCCTTGCAAAGAAGTAAAAGGTATAACAGTTTTCTGGTTCACTCTTATAAAACAATTCTCCCCTTATAAGTGACATCTTAAAATCTCAAACGTATTCTTCCCTTGGTTTGCAATCCTAATTTAAAGATATGAACAGCTTTATTTTCCACGTGATTATCAAATTAAAAAAAAAAAAAATCAAAACAAGCAAAATGTTCAAGTTTAAAAAAAAAAAAACATCCTGGGTGAGCAATACACTAAAATTATCCACATGAAAACAAATGGTCAATAATCTCATAAACCAACATAGCATTTCACTGTCAACAATGTGAAAAATTAATATCTTCTCAAACAGGCATAAGAAGAAGAAGTGCTATTTTTAAATTGTAAAATGAATTTATATAATATAAAATATCCTACATTATAATTTTTCATTCCAAATTGATGATTTCAAAAACAAGGATTAAAGTTTGACTGCAAATAGTAATGCAATATAATTTCATAAAAATCTTTCAATTTCTATTTTTCTCCTTTTTTGTAGTTGATACCTGAAGACTTCAATTTCTAAAGGGGATCCATTCCAATTTTCCCTCCCCAAGAAAAAATCTTTTCACAAAGTAGAAAAACAGCCAGTCATAAATGCAAAAAACATTCTAATTTAAATATATGATATAATTTCTAGAGTACCAATTCAACATATTTGATAATTGAATGTAAAAACACTTTCTTTGAAATATTGCTTTTCATGCTTAAACTACAGAATGTTTCAATGACATCAAAAAAACTGATATATGTGTAATGCTGCATAATGAAGTAGAACCTTAATACAAATATCCTTGTTGAAATCATTTACTTCATCTAACAGTGCCTGTTTGGAACCTATGATTAAAAACAAAAAGAAAAACATAATTCTTCTTCGAGGATGAATTCCCTAAAATGCAATTTCAGTGTCTGTCCATAATATGGGGTTAGATCTTTTCAGAGTTTTTGTTTTTTGCTCTGTTTTGAAACCCCTGAGACATTATCTGTTTCCAAAGCTTTCTCTTTTGAATTAATTTCACTAAATCCATTTGCTGTCCCATTTTGTTCTTCAGTTATTTCTTCGTTTGCAGGGGAAGCAGATTCGCCCTTTTCTAATTTTTGCTGCATTTCCCGGAGCTTGGTAACAGCTTTATCTATTGACATTATGCTAATAAGATTAAAGTCATGCATGCTGACTAGATGAAGCATGAAGTTTCGACATAAATTCTTCTTAATTATTTTCTGTCCATAATTTTCTACAAACAGCATACAGGCATGATTCATTTGATTGTCAGCAATAAACCTATTTAATAAAAACAAAACATCAATAGCAATACAAAGCACTGTGAAATGCAATAGTGATAACCATAAGACTCTACCCGATTCCAGTAAATAAATGATTAAAGAAGCAGTAAAACTATAGTGAAACTGAGATTCAATCACCTGAATGAGCTTACCATTTAGAAATTTCAAGAGATTTAATCTAACGAGCTTATACAGGTACGATAAGAATAGTAGATATAATTTCTGTGTGTGTGTGTTTTTTTTTTTAAAGAGACAGGGTCTTGCTATGTTGCCCAGGCTGGAGTGCATTGGCTATTCACAGGCACGATCCCGCTACACGGGAGTTCTGACCTGCTCCGTTTCCGACCTCGGCTGGTTAACCCCTCCTTAGGTAGCTTGGTGGTCCCTTGCTCCCAGGAGGTCACCATATTGATGCTGAACTTACTGTAGACATCCGATCAGCATAGTGTATTACAGCCCAGAACTCCTGGGCTCAAGCGATCCTCCCACCTAAGCCTCCTGAGTAGCTGGGACTACAGGCATGCGCCACTGCGCCCGGCATAATTTCTGTTCTTAAATTAAATAAGCAGCCTTAAAAGTATAAAATATTTTCTCTTAGAGGCCTGGCACAGTGGCTCATGCCTGTAATCTCAGCACTTTGAAAGGCTGAGGGGGGTGGATCACAAGGTCAG
>PVKP010032619.1:0-25767 GCA_004027715.1 Plecturocebus donacophilus | reverse complement strand
TTTTTTTTTTTTTTTCTTTTCACATTACCAAGAATTCCTTTTTAACATCATTTTAAATAGCATACTGGAAATAAATTAAACTTATGATTAGCAGAAAAATGTAAAACAAATGATCCTAAATACTAGCTAGAAGCGAGCCACACATCCACACCACTAGTTCATAGGATTCATAATGTTCATAAAATAAAACACAATATACGCTTCAGGAGAGGGCCATATTGTTCAGATATTGATACCCAAGGAGGAATTCCCTGCATGGGTCTTTCTTGGGAGGATCCATTTATTCTACAAATAAGCTTGAGTACAAGAGGTAAGAAGGACACGCTACCTCAAAATACAGCATGTTAGCACATTGAATGTTTTAAGCCAAAGAAATGTAGCCCTGGTGAGATGGCTTATTCCTATAATTCCAGCACTTTGGGAGGCCGAGGTGGGAGGGTCCCTTGAAGCCAGGAATTTGAGACCAGACTGGGCAACATAGCAAAATCTTGTCTCTACTAAAAATTAAAAAAAAAAAAAAATGAGCTGGGCATAGTGGCATGTACCTGTGGTCTAAGCTGCTTGGGAGGATAAGGCAGGGGGATCACTTGAGCCCAGGAGTTTGAGGCTGCAGTGGGCCATGATTGCACCATTGCACTCCAGCCTGGGCAACAGAGTGAGACTCTGTCTCTTACAAAAAAAAAAAAAAAAAAAAAAAAAGGAGGAGTGGCAGGTGCAGGAAAAGCTCTCTGACCTTCCCCTGAAACAGGCCACAAGACCCTCATGTGAGAGGGGCCCTTCTTCTGAAGACACAGGAGCACAGAGAGGAACTGAACGCACAGGGCTTGCTAAATTTTCCTCCATTTACTCATGCCCTTTAATCTATCACATTCTTCCACAGCTTTCTCATCTTTTATCAAACCTAGCATAAAAACACTCAGATGTAACTGTTTCTTCTTGTCTTCATGTCCTTATAAGGGCTCTGTGTCATATAACTTATTAAATACATTTTTTGGCTTTGATCTCTTTTTTTTTTTTTTTGAAACACAGTCTCACTCTGACATCCAGGCTGGGTTGCAGTGGCACAATCTTGGCTCACTGCAACCTCCACCTCCCAGGTTCAAGCGATTCTCATGTCTCAGCCTCCCAAGTAGCTGAGACTACAGGCATAAGTCACTATGCCCAGCTAATTTTTGTATTTTTAATAGAAACAGGTTTCACCATGTCGGCCAGGCTGGTCTCGAACTCCTGACCTCAGGTAATCAGCCCACTTTGGCCTCCCAAAGTGCTGGGATTATAGGCATGAGCCACCATGCCTAGCCGGCTTTGCTCTTATTAATCTGCATTTGTTTACAGGGGACTCAGCCAGTGAACCTAAGGTGGGTAGAAGGCAAAGATGTGTTTTCTCCTTACAACACTTTCATCCAACTTTTATTCTCATAGTATACCCATTGTCAGCTGTAGAGGCGTGTCATAAGCTCTTAAAGGGGTGGCCTTTTCTACGGATTCCAGAAGATACAAGAAAATCAACATCATTTTTCTTAGGTTTTTAATAAATATGTAGTACTATTCTCTACCCTTGCTATTGTGACTCTAGCTTTAATGCCTAAAAAAAAAAAAAAAATCAAATAGTCACAAGCTCATATTATGTACAAATTTGAAAGTATAAATATGTTCATAAAAGTATAGTTTATCATGTCAAAAATATAAAGTAAAAATCACCTAAGTGTTTTGTAGTAAGGGAGTTAGCTTAGTAAATTATGGAACATGCATATAATCCTTTTGGTAAGTGGAAAATTATATAGCCATCAAAAGTAACCATAATGAAGAAAATCTATTGATGTTAAGCAAAAAAAAAAAAAAAACCAAAGAAGCTGGATACCAAAGTTTATGTAATAGTGATTCTTAGATTTTACATGAAAAGGGATTGGAGCAAAATTTAAAAATAATGATAGCCAAGATAATGAGGCCATGGGCGCCTTTGTTCCTCTGTTTTCTTAGATTTGGGGTTAAGTTGCCGTTCTTGTTGCATGTGATCCTATTTGTTTTTGTTTGCTGGTTGTTTTATTCTCTCTGGTTACCTGTTGGTTGTCAAGTCAATGAATGAAACTTCCAGGTCCTGGCCAGATGCGGTGGCTCAAGCCTGTAATCCCAGCATTTTAGGAGGCTGAGGTGGGCAGATCACGAGGTCATGAGATCAAGACCATCCTGGCCAACATGGTAAAACTCCGTCTCTACTAAAAATACAAAAAAAATTAGCTGGGCATGGTGGCACGTGCCTGTAGTCCCAGCTACCTGGGAGGCTGAGGCAGGAGAATTGCTTGAACCCGGGAGGCAGAGGTTGCAGTGAGCCGAGATTGTGCCACTGCACTCCAGCCTGGCACCTGGTGACAGAGTGAGACTCTGTCTCAAATAAAAAAAAAAAAGAAAGAAACTTCCAAGTCCTTCAATAGCACCCTAGCCTGCTTATGCATCCACTTCAAGTAGTCTGCAAACCTGGCTCAGATGTGAGGAGCTGATTGTGCCAGCTGCAAAGCACTGTTTGTTCTGGAGCAAATTATTTAGGACAGTTATTATTACTCAGAAAGTTTGTTTGCATAGACCTCACTGTTGCAGCTCATAAAAACGGGCTCTTGAAAATACTGCATGGAAAAAGAACAAGCACAAACAGGGCAGAATTGGAAGTGAGCTCTGGCCTCTGCTGGCCCAGCAGGGAGGAGGGGGGACCTCCCCAGCACAAGCCCCATCATGCAGTGACTTAGAGGTGCCTTTACTGACAGAGATCTTTCCTGCCTCTTCTACTGGCTGAAAAGCACGTTGGCACCTCGCAGTGGGGCAACAAAGAATTAGAAGAAGCTGGGAAGGGTGAGGATCTTAGAAGGAGCCATTAATCTGGCCATAGGTCCTAGAAACTGGAAAGTTAACCATCTAATTTAATGTATCGAAAAAGGGTATTGAGCTTGAACTGGATTTGAGGTTATGTTTTTGTACCAGTGTGTCATTCTGGTCTTGGAGGCACATCCAGAGGTGACGTTGTAGGGGTAGAAGCCTGATGCTCCTAAGTGATCCTTTACAAGGTGGAACAGAAATCCAGCCAGAGATGAGAAACACAGGCACAGTTCTGGAATCAGAGCTCCAATCAGACAGGCCAGGATCTGGGTAGGGTGTTGAGAGGAAGTGTGGTGTAATAGGCAGAGTGGAAGCATTGGTGCCTCAATTTCCAGCCCCTCAAGGCTGGCCACAGAATGTATTATTGTTCTCAGCTACTGGCCCCCATCCCCTGTAAGACGCCTGTGCAGCACACTATGAGCACAATCGTAGTGCCTTCTGTGGGTGGAGTTCATGAACCATTCTGCTGAGAATAGGCTTAGGGCTTGGGAAGGTGACTTGCTTTGGCCACTGAAATGTGAGAAGAAGTCATACAGGGAGCCAGTTCCCAGCTGAACTATTAAGGGCTATTGTCAGATTTTTGCGTTTGTTTTGGTTTTGCTTTCTTGCTTTCTCCTTTAATATAAGGACATCACACCCTGCAAATCAGCTGTCCCGGTGGAATCTGTGGGAAATGCACAAAGCAGAGCCATAGTCAACCTTCTGCCAACCTGTGATGTGTGCGAAAAACAAACTCCTGTGATTTTAGGGACTGATTTAGGGGGCTGTCCTGTTTCCAGAGACTCACCTTGAAAATGCTGTCCCTGGCCAGGTGCAGTGGCTCACATCTGTAATCCCAGCACTCTGGGAGGCCGAGGGGGGAAGATGGCTTGAGCCCAAGAGTTTGAGACCAGCCTGGGCAACATGACGAAACACCATATCTACAAAAAATACAAAAGTTAGGCATGCACCGTGGTGCATGCCTGCAATCCCAGCTACTCAGAAGGCTGAGGTGGAAGGATTGCTTAAGCCAGGGAGGTTGAGCCTGCAGTGAGCCATGATAATGCCATTGCACTCCAGCCTGGGCAAGAGAGTGAGACCCTGTCTCATAAACATAATTTTTAAAAAATGCTATCCCTTCCGATGAAGCACTTCACGGGGCTATTTCATATGGCTCTTTTGAGAAATGAACAGAGAATACATTCAACCCCCCAAAAATGAATGAGAACTTAAGGCCTGCTCTGTCTCCTGGGTACCACATTTCTGGTGATTAAACAGGAGGGTCAGTGGTGAGAGTTTCAACAACTTCTGTTTTGTTTTCTCTAAATTGTCATTTCTTTTCTTCCTTGAAAAATATTGATCTAGAAATGAAACTGTTAACACACATGCATTTTTTTGACGTTTCAGAGAAACCCAATGTTCTAGAGGGAAAAGGCACTCATTGTGGTTGAAATTACCCTCTTTTTGTTAGCCTGAGCATGACCTCTCTCAAATGAGAAATTGCACAATGCTTCCAGGCCTTTCAAGCTCAGATTTACTTTTCACAAACAGCTGAGCTAGAAAAACCTGCTTCCATCTAGTAGAGCTACTTCTGCAAGGAGACCCTGCAGCTCTATTTGCTTATGTAGGGAAAACGCTGCCCCACGAAGCTCACACATCTCTCTCCCCACAGTTTTGGGTGCAGCTGCCTCCTTTCTCTCTCTCCCTATATTATGTTAGTTTACACCTTCATTACCTCTTGCCTGGAATCCTGAAATTGCTTTAGGGCGGATCTCTCTCCAGCCCTGTTTCTTCTACACAATCCTGCAAGGTTTGTGTTCCTAAAGCCCAGCCTACCAGTCTTCCCTGGGCAGAAATCTCTAAATCTCTGCGCACTGTCATTATTAGCATCGCTTTGTTCTCTGGGTCTCAGCTCTTCTCTTCTACTTCCTGCCTGTGTGGAAACTCTACCATCTACTTGGAGCCAGGCATTTTCCTGCATTACAGTCTTTACTAAATCTTTTCTAATCTCCAATCAAAAGTAATTTCTCTCACCTCTAAAAGTAACCTTAGCACTTAAACTTCATTCTAGTAAACTCCAAAATAATTCATGATCATGGTGGAAATGTTGGAAATTAAAGAAAATTATGGAGAAGGCAGTAAGACAGAAACATAACCACACCTGAGGAGATAATCAATGTCAGCGTTCAATTCTTTTTCCCCTCTGTGATAAAGACTAAAAAGGATTGGAAGGAGATTGAGAAGTAAGAGTTATCAGGGAGTTGGTAGTGCATATTGGGATAGTGGCACATTAAAAGGCATTTAAATGTTTAAACCAAACATTTAAACCTATTGAATTTGAAAGATGCCCATATTATTTGTTTCAACAACTCTACTCCTCAGAAGTTAGCCTACAGAATAGCATAAATATGCAAAGGTATTGGTTTGAGAAACTCATTACTTTTAATAGCAAACAAAAGAAAACTGGAAACAATGCAAAGTCAGATCAGTTGGGAATTAATTAGCTCATTTATGAAATAGTCATGCAGTGAAATACTATGTCATCATTAAAAGAAGGTAAATTGCAGATGAGAACATTTGGCATGATCCAATTTGTGGTGTTGTATTTTTTTTTCCAAATGTGCATATTATTTTTACTTAAACCAATTCTAAAGTTCCTTGTCTAGATTATTTTGACAAAATATTTCATATGCACAGAAATGGTTTTAGCATGACATACATTGATTATTAATGGTGATTAACTCAGGAATAAAATTAGGAGACATTCTTTTTCTGATGTGTACATTTCTGTATTTTATAATAATAAGTAAAATATGGTTGACTCCTTGTGTCTGTAGCTTCTGCATCTGTGGATTTAACCAACTGCAGGTCAAAAATTGAAAAAATAATAATAAATGGTTGCAACTATTCTGAAAATGGATAGAATTTTTTCTTGTCGTTATTCCCTAAACAATACAGGAGACCACTATTTACAAAGCATTTATATTGTATTAGGTGTTATAAGTAATCTAGAGATGATTTAGAGTATACAGGAGAATGTGTGTAGATTATTTGCAAATGTGGCATCATTTTATATCAGGGACTTGAGTATCTGCAGATTTTGGTATCCTGGACGGGGAGGAGGAGGGTCCTGAAACAAATCCCCCATGGATACTGGGGCAAGGGTACTATAGTCCCAGGCTAAGACAACAATACCAAAAATTTATGACTGGAACTGTTTTGGTGGATAATCTACAGGCTCTCTAAAGGACTCTTATAACAACATAAAGGCCTCTTAGAAAACAAAACCGTATATTTTAAATTGCACATAGAAATGGGGTTAATGTAGTAAATTAAAAGCAATGAAACACAAAGTAGTAATGTATAATGCTTGTCTGGTTCAGTTTTAGTAATGTTACCGGAAAGAAGGATCCCAATCCAGACCCCAAGGGAGGGTTCTTGGATCTCACACAAGAAAGAATTTGAGGTGAATTCATATCGTGAAAGCAAGTTGATAGGGAAAGTAGAGGAATAAAACAGTGGCTACTCCACAGGCAGAGCAGCAGCATGAGCGGCTGGCCGGCTGTTTTCATGGTTATTTCTTGATTGTATGCTAAACCAGGAGTGGATTCATGAGCCTTCCGGGAAAAATGTGGGCAATTCTGAGGATTCCCCCACTTTTAGACCATATACAATAACTTCTTGAAGCTGCCATGGCATCTGTAAACTGTCATGCCACTGGTAGGAGTGTCTCTTAGCATGCTAATATATTATAATACGTGTATAATGAGCTACGAGGTCAACTAGAGGTCACTCTCGATGTCATCTCAGTTTTGGTGGGTTTTGGCCGGCTTCTTTACTGCAATCTGTTTTATCAGTAGGGTATTTATGACCCGAATCTTGCTTGTGCTGACCTCCTATCTCACCTTGTGACTTAGTGACCCTGTGACTCCTAAGTCACCCTGTGACTTAGAATGCCTACCCTCCTGGAATGCAGCCCCGCTGGGCTCAGCCTTATTTTACCCAGACCCTATTCAAGATGGAGTTGGTGTGGTTCCAATGCTCTGATTGTAATGCTTTAATTTTTTTTTTTTTGAGAGTCTCGCTCTGTCGCCCAGGCTGGAGTGCAGTGGCATGATCTCGTCTTACTGCAAATTCCGCCTTCCAGGTTCAAGCAATTCTCCTGCCTCAGCCTCCTGAGTAGCTAGGATTTCAGGTGCCTACCATCACATCCAGCTAATTTTTGTATTTTTTTTTTTTTAGTAGAGACAGGGTTTCACCATGTTGGCCAGGTTGGTCTCTAACTCCTGACCTCAGGTGATCCACCCACCTCAGCCTCCCAAAGTGCTGAAATGGCAGGCGTGAGCCACTTTGCCCAGCTGCTCTAAGTTTTAACCTCGCTTTGCAATAGGAACCCTGATACCCTCCAGGTCCAAGGAGGCAACCTCCAGTGAGAAAAAAGATCAATGGCTCTAAGGATGCTTTCCTCCTTGGGACTGCATGGCCTCTTTGCTGATGGCAAATTTAGTGTCCCATTCTCCTGCTCTTTGGACACAGGTTCTATTTGCCTGAAGCAGTCAGGATCTCTTCTAGTACAGATGGTCTTCACAGTTCGACAAGAATTTGTTATCAAAATATAACAAAGGTAAATAAACATGGATTGCCCCTGGGTTCAGCCCAAGTGAACAAGGGAGAGGGGTATGGGTCTTCTCCAAAGCCAGGTCTTATCACAAATGTCAGAGCACTCCCAGTGTGGTTGTGATCTGCAGTCGCTCAAGCGTCAGCTTTCCAACAATAGACACTTCAAAGAACACAACAGTCTCCAACTGTGAGACCCTGGAATCCAGCCTCCCTCATCCAAGATGTACTGCTAACGCCTCTTCTGCTTTGCCCTGGGTTGCAGGTTTCTGCTTAACCAGGTTGGATTTTTCAGCTCTGTCTTCTTGGGGCTGAGGGCTTGAGGAATTACGGGGAGCTGTATCTTTCTTACTAAAGGAAAAATTACTCTCAGGAGTTTTTTTTTTTTTTTTTTTTTTTTTTTTTTTTTTTTTTTAGCAGAGTTTAAAAATAGTTTTGTGTGTGTGTGTGATGCAGAAAACCTATGCCACTTATGTCATTTGTCCACAAAACAATTTCACACCCAGGATCTCATCGTTTAAGCCTGCTCAAGGTGTCTGAAGTGCTTCCTCATGCTTCACATGCAAATTTGTGAGAGCTCCAATTCATTCTTCTCAATGGTGATCTTTTCCGAGTTGCGGCCCACCTCTGGGGCTGAACATTCACTGCAGAGAACTTTCCAGAGACTGGACTGTAAAGCATGTTAATGCTGCTTCTAGTGTTTGCTAAAAACCTCAGCAAAAGTGAAGATGGGCAGTAAATATTTCCAAGGCTTTTCTGGCCTGATCAGAAGCTACACAATTAATGGCAGTTTCTCAAGGGACCTGCTGAGGTTCCCTTTCAAATATCTTAGTGGCTCAGCATTCACAAATGTTAAGCAGGGCTCAGATCCAGCGCTTTGAAGTTTCCCATCTCACAGGTTAGAAAGGCAGTGTGATTTAGGATGGTCAGCAGGGGGGAGAGCAGTAAACGGACCTTGTTACCAAACAAATAAACGAAACCAGCCGGGCCAGATTGGGCAGCTTGGGTGCCTTTTACACCTGCTGTACCCAAGAGGAGTCCCCGGGGCAGAGTGGAAGAATGTAGCATGGCTGTGCTGTGCTGGGATGAGAAGACAATTTTTATAGAAGGATCAAAGCCATCATTTTTGTTTAAAGCTGCTCTCAAGGAAAACAATTTTTCCTTAGGGTTTAGGAAGAGAGTAGAAAAAGAAGCTCTCTCTACACCAATATTCCGTTACTTCTACTACTTCTTTACATAAGCACAGACCACTGGTCTGTTGGTGAAAAGAGTCCAAGTTTGTAGACTATTTGAAGAGATTTATTCTGAGTCAAATATGAGTGACTATGGGCCATGACACAGCCATCAGGAGATCCTGAGAATATGTGCCCAAGGTGATCGGGGAGCAGCTTGGTTTTATACATTTTAGAGAGACATGAGCTATGAATCAAATACATTTAAGATATATTAATATAGTGGTTTGGTCCAGGAAGCCAGGACAACTCCAAGGGGTTGGGGGAGAGCTTCCAGGTCATAGGTAGATTTCTGAATTTTTTGATTGGCAATTGGTTGCAAGTTAGAAAGGAATGTCTGGTTTCTGATAAGAGGTTGTGGAGGCCAGAGTTTTATCATGTAGATGAAGCCTCCGAGTAGCAGGCTTCAGAGAGAATAGATTGTAAATTGTTCTTTTTTTTTTTTTTTTTTTTTGAGATGGATTCTTGCTCTGTTGCCCAGGCTGGAGTGCAGTGGCAACCTCTGCTTCCTGGGTTCAAGCGATTCTCCTTCCTCAGCCTCCTGAGTAGCTGGGATTACAGGTGCCTGCTACCAGGCCCAGTTAATTTTTGTGTCTTTAGTAGAGATGAGATTTTGCCATGTTGGCCAGGCTGGTCTCGAACTCCTGATCTCAGGTGATCCACCTACCTCCCAAAGTGAGCTACCACACCCAGCTGTAAATGTTTATTATCAGAATTCAGGTCTGTGTTGCTGTGAATGCTGGAGGGGTAGAGTGAAGCATGTCTGACCCCCACTTCTGGTTAGGGCCTGAACCAGTCTTTCAGGTTACATGTAGAGCGTCGTGGCCTAGACGAGGAAGTTCATTCAGATGGTTTAGGGCCCTTCACATTTTATTTTTGGTTTATAAGTACTTAGTCACAAGCTCTTTGTTACCTCCCCCTTGATTTCCTCACCACACTCAGACTACAGGCATCTGCAGGGGATGCTGAGCTTTCTCAAGCTCTGCCTATTGGAGTCATGAGAAATTGCTCAAAGCTACCATCTTCCCAGAGGCTTTCTAGAATCTCAGTGAAAACTAACCTATGATATTTCTGATACTGGAGTCATTTTCGGGATGTCAGATGTGTAAATTGTCAAGTCAGTAGCCAAAAGAGAGGCTGAAATGTTGATTCAGAGAACAAGTCATTGACTTGTTGGCTTTAGTGCCTTGTATGGCTGCCTCTATGGTAGCGTATCCTAGCGGGACACCTGGAAGATGCTATACACTCCCATGTGGGCATGGGCACACCTACTCCTACACTCACACGCAGACACACAAGCACACACCCACTTCCCCACAGTGACACCCACACACACCCCCCACCTCATGTACACATGCACAAACACACCAGTACTCATGCCTCCCATACTCCCCCACCACCCATCTTTTACACATAAAGTTTCTCTGCTTAAACAAGTTTGGAAAATCCTGCAAACAAAACATAATTTCATTTTTCAATTGACAATTTACAGCAACAACAGTGCCATGAAGAAAGCTCTGTAGCTTTCACCAACATGGTCCAAGGATAATGGGTGACATAACCCCTTTTCATATAGCCTCTGTGGTTTTAGGAAAATTCATTTAGGAACTGGTATAATAGCTAGTGAAATATGACTCCCTGGGTTCTTGGACTTGCCTTTTGTTTTCCGACTTTAAAAAATTGTATCATCTTTCCCTGAACAGAACAATAGTGAGATCTGAAATTGAATCAGTAATAAATTACCTACCAACCAAAAAAAGCCCAAGACCAGATGGATTCACAGCTGAATTTCACCAGAGGTATAAAGAAGAGCTGGTACCATGCCTACTTAAACAATTTCAAAGAATTGAGGAGGGGGGACTCCTCTCCAGCTCATTCTATGAGGCCAGCATCATCCTGATACCAAAACCTGGCAGGATACAACAAAAAAAGAAAGCTTCAGTCCAATATCCTTGATGAACATTGTTGCAAAAATCCTCAACAAAATACTTGCAAACTGAATTGAGCAGCACATCAAAAAGCTAATCCACTGTGATCAAGTAGGCTTTATCCCTGAGATGCAAGGTTGGTTCAACATATACAAATTCATAAATGTGATTCATCACACAAACAGAACTAAAGACAAAAAGTACATGATCATCTCAACAGATTCAGAAAAGGCTTTTTATAGAATTCAACATCCCTTCTTGTTAAGAACTCTCAATAAACTAGGTTTTGAAGAAACATACCTCAAAATAATAAGCCATTTATGACAAACCCACAGCCAACATCATACTGAATGGGCAAAAGCTGGAAGCATTCTACATGAAAACCAGCACAAGGCAAGGATGTCCTCTCTTACCACTCCTACTCAATATAGTATTGGAAGTCCTGGTCAGAGGAATTGGGAAAGAGAAAGAAATAAATGACATCCAAATAGGAAGAGAGGAACCCTCTGTTGGCAGATGACATGATTCTATATCTAGAAAAACCCATTATCTCACCCCAAAAGCTTCTTCAGCTGATAAACAACTTTAGCAAAGTTTCAGGATAAAAAATCAATGTGCAGAAATCACTAGCATTCCTATATATCCACAACAGACAAGCCAAGAGCCAAATCAGGAATGCAATCTCATTCACAATTGCTACAAAAAGAAAAAAAATACCTAGGATTACAGCTAACCAGGGAGATGAAAGATCTCTACAATGGAATTACAAAACACTGCTCAAAGAAATCAAGAGATGGTACAAACAAACGGAAAAACATTCCATGCTCATGGATAGGAGGAATCAATATCATTAAAATAGCCACACTACCCAAAGCAATTTATAGATTCAATGCTACTCCTATCAAACTACCAATGACATTCCTCACAGAACTAGAAAAAAAACTATTTAAAAATTCATATGGAGCCAAAAAAGAGCCAGAATAGCCAAAGAAATCCTAACCGAAAAGAACAAAGCTGGAGGCATCACATTATCCAACTTCAAACTATACTACAGTGTTACAGTAACCAAAACAGCATAGTACTGGTACAAAAACAGGCACATATACCAATGGAACAGAATAAGGAGCCCAGAAATAAAGCCACACATCTACAACCATCTGATCTTTGACAAAACTGACAAAAACAAGCACCTAAATAGGGAAAGGATTCTTGGTGTTGGGAGAACTGGCTAGTCATATGCAGAAAATTGAAACTGGACTTCTTCCTTACACCATATATAAAAATCATCTCAAGATAGATTAAAGACTTAAATGTAGACCAAAACTCTAAAAACCCTGGATGACAATCTAGACAATACCATTCTGGGGGTGGGAGCTAGCAAAGATTTCATGATGAAGACATTGAAAGCAATCGCAACAAAAGCAAAAATTGACAAATAGGACCTAATTAAAGAGCTTCTGCACAGCAAAAGAAACTATCAGCAGAGTAAACAGATGATCTATAGAATGGGAGAAAATACTTGCAAACTATGTGCCTGACAAAGGTCTAATATCCAGCATCTGTAAGAAAAAACAAATTTACAAGAAAAAAACAAACAACCCCATTAAAAAGTGGGCACAAGACATGAACAAACATTTTTCAAAAGAAGAATACATATCTACAGCCAATAAGCATATGAAAAAAAGCTCGACATCACTGATGGTTAGAGAAATGCAAATCAGAATTATAATGAGATATCATCTCATACCAGCCAGAACGGCTATTATTAAAAAGTCAAAAAAAATAACAGACACTGATGAGGTTGCAGAGAAAAGGAAACCCTTATACACTGTTGGTGGGAGTGTAAATTAGTTCAACCATTGGGGAAAGCCGTGTGGCAATTCCTCAAAGAGCAAAAAAAAAACCTGTCATTCAACCCAGCAATCCCATTACTGGGCATATACCCAAAGGAACATAAATCATTCTATCATAAAGACACATACATGTATATGCTCATTGCAGCACTATTCACAATAGCAAAGACATGGAATCAACCTAAATGCCCCTCAATGGCAGATTGGATAAAGAAAATATGGTACATATACACCATCGAATATTATGCAGCCATAAAAAAGAATGAGATCATGTCCTTTGCAGAAACATGGATGGAGCTGGAGGCCATTATCCTTAACAAACTAACCTAGGAACAGAAAACCAAATATCTCATGTTCTCACTTAAGTGGGAGATAAATGATGAGAACACATGGACACAATGAGGGGAACAATAGACGCTAGGGCCTACTTGAGGGTTAGAGGTGGGAGGAGGGAGAGGATCAGAAAAAATATCTATTGGGTACCAGGTCTAGTACCTGGGTGATGAAATAATCTGTATAACAAACCCCCATGATGCAAGTTTACTTACATAACAAACTTGCACATTTACTCCTGAACCTAAAACAAAAGAATAAGAAAAAGAAAGTGGCACACCTGTAGTTCCAGCTACTCAGAAGGCTGCGGCAGGAGAATCACTTGAGCCTGGAAGGTGGAGGTTGCAGTGAGCCGAGACTGCATCACTGCACTGCACCCTTGGCGATAGACTGACTCTGTCTCAAAAAAGAAAAGAAAAGAAATAAATTATATCACCCTTTGGCATCAAAAGGCCTTTGGGCTCTTAACTCCTAGTATGGCCTGTTGCCCTGGGAATTGTTTAGGCAAAGTCCCAGGGGAGGTGGCCTCCCTCAGGTCTCCTTCCTGAGGCTCTGCTTGACTGGGGCCTGTTGTGCCGAGTCTGGCCAGTTGTGCCCGTGTGTGGAGGGCATCTTCTCTCTGTTGTGCAAATTTCATAGAAAGAACCACCATTGCTCAGCCTGGAGCTGGCCTAGGCTGCCTGTCACCCTCATTTCTTTGATAAAGTGTCCCCATGAAGGCTCCGTCTGTCCCTGGAGGGAGACCACAGTGAGAAATTCTGCTTATTCTGCTCTTCTTCCTGCTCTCTCTTTCTGAGTCCACTCTTCACTAGGCTAACTGGATGCATGATGACCACACCGAGATGACCAGAAATGTGAGGCCGAGGGCCGCTGGCATCACAAACGATTGGAAGCCGAGGTCCCCTCTCCTGCTGACTGTTCCTGCAGTGGCAGAAAGAGGAACTCACTCATGCCTACTTCTAAAGGCAGACTGCAGGATCCAGAGGATCACTGTCCAGTAGACGGTGCCACTTTCATTTGAAAGTCATTTTTATTGGGGGTCCTCTTTGAAATGAGAAGAAAAAAATTGAAAGTGGGGATGGATTTTATTTAAAAAACAAAACAAAACAGAAAGGCAGCCCTCCCAGGGCACCTGCTCTGTGCTCTGCAGGCCAGTTCCTGGGCTCCTTTCTGAAGTCTGCATCCTCAGGTGGGAGCCATCATTTACTTATGGACAAAAAGAATGCTGCGTCTCAGCAGCCCTTCCAGAGACCACAACATCCAGCCTTACTGAGCACTGGGAACAGACTCCACGTTGGATTGCCTGCATGTATCGGCTCTGTAGGGAACCACCAACTATGATTTAATCTCATCCTTCTATGACCATGGAATATCTCCGTGATGAAAATAAGTACTGGCTAGGTAAGTTACAGTAAATGGTAGAGTGCAGAGATTAAGCGAATGAAACCTATACTCAAACAGGCTTGGTTTTTATTTCTGACTCAGAAGCTTATAAATCGATGACCTTAAAACACTCTAAGCCTCAATCTTCTCAACTATAAAATGGGCATCCTTTTATACTAGTATCTTCTCTGATTGTTGAAAGGATTAAATAGGATAAATCTTGTAAACTCTTTTACATTATGCCTGACCTATAATAAGTGTTAATGAATATGAACTATTACATATATGGGACATATAGCTTATATATATGGCATATTGCAGTTGCTCAACAAATAATCATTATTCCTATGCATTTCCAAGTCAATTTACACTCATGCTTTTTTAGAAAGCTAGATCTTTAATTAAGTTTATGCATAAAGGAGTTTGTTTTTCTGGAGGTCTTTTTGTATGTATAACTTATGAATGAATGAAATGATCCTTCCTACATTTTCTCTTAGGAGACTGGGATTTAAATTGATGCTGTTTGATTAATTCTGCTCCTTACACCACCCCCAAATAACTCACAATTGCATTGCATGACGACAGCCCTGGTATCAGAGCATCGCAGAATATTGAGAATTAGCCTGCCCCGTGAACTCAGCCAGAGGAGCCAAGACTCTGGTTGTCAGAATTTCTTTCGGTTGGTGTCTTTGGTTGTCAGACTTTTACCAGAGGCCCAGGGCAGAGCCTGGTGCTCTCTTTGCTTTGCCGTTGCTGTTTGGTGGCCTTGTTTGGAGGACTCAGGGGCGGTTGTTAATGGGTAAAGGAGGGCTTACTTGCCTTTCTGACGCAGCTTCTTTTAAGTCGTTTCTTTGTTTTGTTTGTTCCCAGTACTTCAAAGCTGAAGGGTTTTTCCTGGGAGCAGAAGCGGAGGTGACCAGATTCCCAAATCATCAAGACAAGATGGCAGGTAAACAGTGATTGCTCATGAAGAAGCTGGTGGGGGCGGGGGGTGGCGGGGGGGAAAGGGAAGAAGGGAGGAAAGAAAAAAACAACAATTGGTCTTATATTAAGAGATATTTTCTGACAGCTGCATTCAGAGACTTGGTGAAGGAAAAGATGGTTTGCACCTCTGGAAACAAACCGTCTCACACTTCCATGGGCAAAACAATCACCTGGGGGCTTGTTTAGAAGGCAATTCCCAGGACACACCCTAGAAATTCACAGTCAGGAGGTCTGCAGAAATTTGCATTTAACCTGAGCACCCTGGAAAGCAGCTGCCAGGGGCACTGAACCAACTTACCTGATACAGTTAGATGCTCAAGGTCCTGAGGGACCGCTGTCACCAGCCACAGGCAGCTGCTAACTCCATGTGGGCTGAGTACTTTGCTCTAGACCCCCAACCCACTGTTGCTTTCTGAGAAACAATTGCCCTGGTGAATAAGTGATGCAACAAAGGAGGATAAAGAGATGCTCAACCCTTTCGTGCTTGCTGGAAAAGTACCTCCCAGCACTTTGACAGCCCAGCTAGCTGGGGTCAAGCATTCAGCCTTGGGCTTGGGAAGGAGAGGATATGAAATTGGCCCACTCAGGTCCATGACTGCGACGTCAGCCTCAGAGTCAGTGTGCGTTGAGAACCCCCATGAGCCTGCAGCTCACCCAGTTGGAAATCCTCCTCTCCTCGCCAGAACAATCTCCACAATAACAGCTGCCAGCTGGCCCCAGGCTCGTCTCAAGTCAGGTGGGGTGGGTACAGCCAGGTGTCTGTGAGCATGAGGATTCAAGGCTCACTGGAAAGATTCATGGTTGATGAAAATAGCAAAAGCAGAGACTGGCTGAGCTCACACTAAGGAAAGAGACACATCTACGTAGATATTATGGGGTCATATTTGCATATAGATTGGCACCATAAACTTAGTCACAATTATAAATAACTAAGGAATCAACAGGATGCTTTGATATAATTTTTCCATTCACTATTCATAAGGGAAATGGTGGGACTTTTCTGTGAGAGGTGGGTAAGGGCAGTGTGTTTTTAAAAGTGTTTTGCAGACCTGTTATCATTGTTTGGCAAGGCAAGATATTATGTGATAAAATGTTTGGAAAACTCTGGGTTAGACAAAGTGAAATACAAATCGTTTGTGCAGGATTTCTCTTTATTAATTGGAAATCCGTGAGCTTGATCACTGGACCCCTTTGTCAAAGATCGTCTTTAAAAATTAGCGTGTCCTGAACAGATTCTGGGAAATGCTGCTTTATTTGACTCCAAAGGTCCCCTCTGGCCCTTATGACCTATGGCCTCTAGAAGGGAGAAGGTGGGAAAGTGCACAAACACCCCTGTCAGTGCAGCAGGATGGTAGATGGCTGTCCAAAACTCTGCAAGCAGCTATTGCACATAATAAAACACTAGAAGTTAAAAAAATTCATAAATGCCACTGACAAAGTAATAGCCTCTCCAGAGAACACATAATGAAGAAAAGTGCTATTGTGTATCCTCCAGATTTATATTTGCCAACTACAAATTACAAAAAGAAACTGTATTACCATGGGGAGAAAAGCTTCCCTTTCAAGAACGGTAAATCTCATTGAAGGAGAAAATTAACATTGTGATCTTGCAAATTCTACTGCACTGAAGCTCAGGAAACCAGATGTGGTGATACAGGTGCCACTGAACCCCAGGGAGAAGGGTGGCCACTCCTCAGAACTGGGGAAACAAGACCCTTCCAGCCACAAGCAGAGGAGCCTTGGGGTAGTCCAAGGAGGCCAGAGAAGGCCATAATGGGAGTAAACAGGAATGGCTTGTGTTCTCCTGTTTTCTTTTACTATTTCTATTGTTTTTCCTCTATATAGGCAATGATTTGGAAAACTCAGAATCCTGGTCAATAAATAAACATATCTAAATAATAGACACTGCTCACTCATGGACCAAAAATATATGAGAACTTAACCTGAAAGCAGTGATATCATAAAATAGTGAGAAAAGAAGATTCATTTAGTAAATTGTATTGAAAGCATGATTTGCTACATAAAAAAACCTCACTTGAGGACTGGGCGCAGTGGCTCACATCTGTAATCTCAGCACTTTAGGAGGCTGAGGCATGAGGATCATGAGGTCAGGAGTTTGAGACCAGCCTGACCAACATGGTGAAACCCCATCTCTACTAAAAATACAAAGAGTAGCCAGGCATGGTGGAGGGCACCTGTAATCTCAGCTACTCAGGGGGCTGAGGCAGGAGAATCACTTGAACCCAGGAAGCAGAGGTTGCAGTGAGCTGAGATGGCGCCACTGCACTGCAGCTTGGGTGACAGAGTGAGACTCTGTATCAAAAACAAAAAAAACCTCACTTGATGTAGTCTAAAATAAATTTTAATTAGAGTAACTAAATTAGAGTAACACATAACTTCCACATAAGAAGCTAAGGCCAGGTAGTTCAACCTATAACTATTATTTTAAAATTTGAAAAGTTGGCAAAAAAGTCTATTTAGATTAGCTAAATTAGAGTAACTCTAATTTTAAAGTTTAAAAAATGAAAACTAGGCTGGGTACAGTGGCTCACGCCTGTAATCCTAGCACTTTGGGAGGCTGAGGCGGGCAGATCATGAGATCAGGATTTCGAGACCAGCCTGGCCAACATGGTGAAACTCCATCTCTACTAAAAATGCAAAAATTAGCCAGACATGGTGGTGAGCACCTGTAATCCCAGCTACTAGGGAGGCTGAGGAAGGAGAATCGCTTGAACCCAGGAGGCAAAGGTCGCAGTGAGCCGAGACTGTACCACTGTACTCCAGCCTGGGTAATAGACACCATCTCAAAATAAATAAATAAATAAATAAAAATTTAAAACTGTATATTGTCTTTATCTTCAGTTAAGAGAAACTTTCCAGCAGAAAAGCAGTGCAAGAATTTACAAATATAGTAGTTAAGATTTTTAGAATGAGAAAAAGTTAAATGTATAATTTTTAAAAATGACAATGTTACAAATAAAAACTTTGAAACTAGGTTAGGTTGAAACTAATGTTACTTTTAGAATCAAATCCATAGTCTTAAACTCTTGTATTATTAACTAAGAAAATGGTAAAGACACTAAACATTTAGGAAATGGTATTAGTGGGAAAATTTCAAGAAAACAGTTGGGCGCTGTTGCTCACGCCTAATCCCAGCACTTTGGAAGACAGAGGTCGGTGGATTGCTTGAGTCCAAGAATTCAAGACCAGCGTGGGCAACATGACAAAATTCTGTCTTTACTAAAAATACAAAAAAAAAAAAAATTAGCTGGGTGTAGTGGTGCATGCCTGTAATCCCAGCTACCTGAGTGGCTGAGGCTGGGGAAATCACCTGAGCCTAGGAAATCAAGGCTGCAGTGAGCCAGGACAGCACCACTGCACCCCAGCCTGGGTGACAGAGTGAGACCCTGACTCAAAAAAAAAAAAAAAAAAAAAAAAAAAAAAAAAAAAAAAAAAAAAAAAAAAAAAAAAAAAAAGAAAGAAAGAAAAGAAAACAAATATGGGAAAATAGTAAATAGTAGAAAGAAAATATTTAAGGCCAATGTAAATAAGGCCAATGTGAGAAAACATTTGACAAATGGATCTTTCTTTGAGAAACAACAGAATAAATGGCACTAGACTGCATGTACAACATAAAGGCAGGAATCCTATCCTGTTTTCCCCTGGGTATCCTCAACAGCTAAAACATTACCAATATTTCTTTCTGAAGAAATGAGAATAGATAATCAATGTGAGAATATTATAAAAATCTAAAACATGAGTATACAAAATTAAGAAGAAAAATGTCGGAATAGTATGCAGAGAGGTTAAAATTAAAATATTTCTTAAAATTTAAAAACCTTCATGGGATAGAAAATAACATTTATCAAAATGAAGTTAACAAGAAGAAAAATCTATAAACTAACATCTACGAGAAACTTGTTTAAATTACTTCCACATAAGAATCTAAATCTGGGTAATTCAACCTATGACTATTATTTTAAAATTTGAAAAGTCTGCATTGTCTGTGCAATATAAGCTGTTCCAAAGCACACTTTTAACTGTGTGGGCTGTGTACAGTAGCTCACACCTGTAATCGCAACATTTTGGAAGGCTGAGGTCGGGGGATTACTTAAGCCTAGGAGTTTGAGGTTGCGGTGAGCTATAATCATGCCACTGTACTGCAGCTTGGACTAACAGAGCAAGACCCCATCTCAAAAAATAAAACAGAAAGTATGTGTGGGGGCTGGAGAAAGGGAAGAAAAATTCCACCTGTAAGTGTGATGTAGAATGTATTTATATTATAAATATTAGCCATCTCATATCCAATGCTTAACATCTTTTGACTACCATAAAATTAAAAGTTTTCTTAATGTGTCAATAAATGTCATAAGAATGATAAGTAAAGTGGCAAACTCAGAAAAATATTGGCTATGCTGATAGAAAGTTAGCAAAAAGAAACAACAGGGAGGCAGCAGCTCACATTTATTGAGAGATGCAAATGCATTATAAATAGATGTATTTTTAATGCTATCACTAGAGATTTAACAAATACTAACTTAAACAACAAGATCAGATTTGCAAACATGAAAATCAAAGGTAACGCTCAACGTTGACCAGTGTAGTGGGAACTAGTCCTCACATAAAAGCTAGTTGGAGTCAAATTTGAGCAACTTTCATGGGGGTAATTTGACAAGATGCATCATGGGCCCAGAAAAATGTTCACATTCTGTCAACCCCAAAATTCTGCTTTTGGAAATACCACTTTTTATCCAGGAATATCACCTCTTGAAATATGAAAGATATACTCAAGAATGCAACTGAAAAGGCCCATCGTGCATTGTCACAATCATGGGACCAGGACTGACATTTTGTTGCTATAAATGTTTCAGAGTATTTTCACTCACACTTCCTCATTTAATTCTCATGAAATCTCTTGGTGATAGGTTTAGCACCCCATTTCAAAATTTCCAAAGCAATAGGTAAGAAGCTCAGGAATGTCAAGGAACTTCCTCAAAATCTAAGAGCTAACTGGACATGGAGCTTAACTGAGCCTGGTCTTCTAAGGTCTTGCTCAGTGTTCTTTGTACTTGATCCCATGGCTCTGACCGTGTTCAGATGTTAGATGCAGATCTCAGAAAGTCTCTCATTCACACAAGCCTCTGGGTTGGATAATAACTTAGGGTCAGAGGAAGTAAGTCAGCATGGTTAGCAGGTGGCTGAACATGACTTCTTGCTTCCAATAAATATTCTTTTGGTGGCAACAAGTGTTTCTCTAACTTTCACAGCAAAGTAGAGAAGTATTCCAAGTCATGCCTGGGCCATCAGGAAAAGATTTTGGGAAGCCAAGAGGCAGCTGAGACACTCCTGAGAGTTGTTTCAGCCTATATCCAGCTCCCTCAAGACTCCTCTCCTCAAGTGCTGTTCAATGGTCTTTTTCTTTGTGCCTACTGGGGCAATTGCATCCTTATCTTTGCAGCGTGAATAATATTTCAAACATGTTGGGGAGAAATAGTCTCCTGAAAACATAAGGTTGGGGATTTACAGTTTCCTGATGCCAGTGGGTCTTACACTTTATTGTGAGCAAGAATCACAAGAATCACCTGGAAGCCTTGTTAAAAATACAGCTTCCAGGGCTCTGTCAATAATGTTTCTGACCCAACAGCTTTGGAGTAAACCCAGAGCTGTTTTCACATTGGTCTGGGCCGGGTGCGGTGGCTCACACCTGTAATCCCAGCACTTCGGGAGGCCGAGGAGGGTGGATCATGAGACCAGGAGTTCAAGACCAGCCTGACTAACACGGTGAAACCCCATCTCTACTAAAAATACAAAAATTAGCCAGGCATTGGTGGTGCATGCCTCTAATCCCAGCTACTCAGGAGACTGGGTAGGAGACAGAGGCAGGAAAATCACTTGAACCTGGGAGGCAGAGGTTGCAGTGAGCCAAGTTTGTGCCATTGCACTCCAGCCTGGGCAACAGGAGCCAAGAGCGAGACTGTCTTAAAAAAAAAAAAAAAAAAAAAAAAAGCTGTTGTTCTGAATCAATCAGAGGCAGAGTCCAAGGAGCACAATGGCAGTGGAACAGTTTTATATCTCCTGTTATTTCTTGACTTGTAATCACTTCCCCAGGGCTGATGGCATTTAAGGCCAACCTTTAGGACCAGTCTTCCTCTGTCTTTGATGCATTTTAAAGTATCAATTTTGCTTGCCTTTTTTCAAGACCAGGTAGCAGACAATTCTAGACTTGGCCTATTTACTGATACTGCCTTGAATCCCCATAATATTAATAGCTGACTTTACCATTCCTTTCTTCATGTTGGCATTTGACGAAGCGATTATCTTGCATTCCCATATCAGCCATTGGCTCATGCCACGGGCAATTCATTTATTCAACACAAGTTGAGTTAGAGATCCCAGGTGGTACAGAAACTATATTGCAAGGCCCAGAAAAGACTTTCTTTGCAGGTGACTAAGATTAGCCCAGAGACATAAGATGCATAGAGATATAAGATTCAGAGAACCATGCACCCCTCTTCTGGTTGTCACGACCAGCTTCGCAGCTTCACAGTTTCACCGGTGTGGGACCAGTGCAGGCCCACTGGGCCCTAAACATAGAAGGGCCCTGCATTTGGTTTAATATTCTGCTGTTATCTTCCTAAAATTCTTAGTACTTTTTGAACAAGGAACCTTGCCTTTTTGCTTTCCACTGGACCCTGAAAATTATGTAACTAGTCCTGCTAGTTGTAGTCAGAAGGTCTCAAGTCAGATGTACAAGAATAGAAATCAGCATTTGGGTCTCCTGATGTAGCTCTGGACACTAATGGTGTAGCCATGTGATTGCTTAGCCTGGGGTTGACATATACTTACTTGCTTTTGCTGCACAATACCTCTGGGTGAATTTAATAGTACTTCTCTTATTTTAGTGGCAAGGAGTCCAAGGTCACTACTTCTATTTTGGGAATAATATCAAAGAAAGAAAAAGTAGATAGATTCTTAGAATAGAAAGAGCTCATGAATGGCAGGGGACAGGTCAGATGGCTGGCTCTTCTACTCCACACTGCCTCTGTCTCCGTCATTTTAGCCCAAAGACATAAGATGCATAGAGATATAAGATTCAGAAAAGCCATAGCTTCACTGGTAAACCAATGCTTGAATGTGAGATATAGATATGGCTTTGTGCCATGCAAGTGTGGTTGCATTCTCTAACCATTTGGTTGTCAGGTAGAACAGTGCACTCAGGGCAGCTTCAGCAAACACCACCAGTACCTCCAGAAGTCAGTGGAAGGACAGATGTCCCAGCCATGGGACTGCCTAGAATCAAGATTTAGGAAACAATCAGGGACCAAGAGGCCATTCTCTCCAGCTCTGTCTGGGAGCCATCTACTCCTTTTTCCCCGATTTTGCTGTGTGCTCGTCTTCTTTGTTTCTCATTCTCTACAAAGAATAGATCCTTCTTCCCCACTTATGCACAGCAAAAATGTGACCACCCAGGCACAGCTTGTTAATGGCCTGTCAGTTCACATGCCCTGCAGTGATTACTCAGAGCCCCAGGAGACAAATTCTAAACTCTCAGGAGAAGAAATCAGACTGGGTCTTTGAATAGGAATTGCTGTTGGTTCTTAGCAATGGTGCCAGTGGATCGGTCACAGAGTCTGTGGCCCACTCAGAAAGGTGCTTAGGAGCAGGCTTTGTAGAAGGGAGGTGAACTACAAGTTCATCCACAGGACTCACATGTTACCTAGGGCCCCACAGAAAAAGTGTGATCAGTATGATGTTCTGGATGGAACTTGTGGGAGGTGGGCGATGGGTGAAGCCTGTTGCTAGATGACATTCACAACTGATGTTCTAGTTCATATGTGTTCATTTAAAGCATACATGCAAATAAAGAAACTAAAAGGTATCGTGGATTAGTAATGCTGTTTCATGAGCCAAGAATTATGACTAATGTGAATTTATTCACCTAAGATACATTAAAATAGAAATAAACCAACCAGCAAAACAAGGGAGTTAGATGTGGAGTTCATGGAGCAAGAAGGGAAGCCAGGTTTAGGAGTGCCTACGTACCAGGAAATTTTCTTTTTTAAAAAATTTATTATTTATTATACTTTAAGTTCTGGGGATACATGTGCAGATCATGCAGGTTTGTTACATAGGCATGCACGTGCCCGTGGTGGAGACTTGCTGCATTCATCACCCCGTCATCTACATTAGGTAATTCTCCTAATGCTATCCCTCCCCAATCCCCCTACCCACTGCTATTCCTCCCCTAGTCCCCCAGCCCCCAGGCCCTATTGGGTGATGTTCCCTTCCCTGTGTCTGTGTGTTATCAGTGTTCAACACCCACCTATGAGTGAGAACATGTGGTGTTTGATTTTCTGTTCTTGTGTCAGTTTGCTGAGAATGATGGTTTCCAGTTTCATCCATGTCCCTGCAAAGGACATGGACTCATCTTTTTTTATGGTTGCATAGTATTCCATGGTGTACATGTGCCACGTTTTCTTTATCCAGTCTATCATTGATGGGCATTTGGGTTGGTTCTAAGTCTTTGCTATTGTGAACAGTGCCGAAATAAACATACATGTGCATGTGTCTTTATTATCCTAAGAAATTTTATTTATGTAGACATCACTTACCGAGTACCGTATAGCACACATTAGCTCATATAGAATTCAAAACACCTTTAGAATTTAGTATTTTATACTATACCTATTTTATAGATTAGAAAACTAACTCAGAGAGATTAACTTGCTCCAAATTAGGGCAGATCTAGGGTCTAAATCCATGATTCTCTAATGCCAAATATTAACTGGCATTAGAGAATGGATATGTAACCCTTCAAAGTGAAAAGCAGGGGAAATTTTCTAATACACCCTCCATCCCTGTTATGGTTTGAAATGGATCCCCTCAAAAGATTTGTTGAAATCTTAAGCCCCAGTACCTGTGAATGTGCCTTTATTTGGAAATAATTCTTGGCAGATGTGATTAAGTTGAGTTTATTAGGGTAGGATCTAATCCAATATGATTGGCGTCCCCAAAGAAGAGGAGAAGAGACACAGAGACATGTACAGAGGGGAGATGACGTGAAGAGACACAGGAGAATGACCATGGAGGGAGAGACTGGAGTGATGCCATCACGGAGCAATGAATGCAAGGATGGCCAGTGAACACGAGAAGCTGGAAGAGGCCTGGAATGAGCCTCTGCAGAGGCTTCGGAGACAGCGTGGCCCTGCCCACACCTCCGGACTTGTGAACTCCATCACGGTGAGACTATCAGTGTGTTACTTTAAGCCACCCACTTTGGGGTACTTTGCCGTGGCAGCCCTTGGGAACTAATACAGGATACTTGGGATGAGAGAAGAAAGCGAAGAGGTGGGGAGGCCCTGGCCAGGATGCATTCTGGATCCCTGGCTAGGATGCAGAAAGGAAGGGTCAAACTCACTCTCTGGATGGAAGATGTTCAGGAAATGAAAGCTCTCTCTGTCCCGACACCGTGAGACCTGCTGTGAAAGCAGTCAGAGGAGGGACGTGGAGGGACGTGGGGAAAGTGCTCCGCGGGGCCCCCGAGAGCGGAGTCTGGAGGAAGGGGCAGTGGGGGTGGGGCTGGCCCTGAGGTTCCTGCAGAATTGCTGGACTCTGCATCTCAGATGTCTTGGAGCCCAAGCAGTCACCGGGGCCTGACAAGACAATGGTGATGGGCGATGCACTGGAACTGAAGAGGGGAGTGAGACGGGACTCGGGTCTCAAAACATCAACAGATGGTGGGCCACATCTGCCCCGACAGGTTTCTCAGCCACTAGCCCCTGACCAGACTCCTGCTCCAGTGGGCCTGCCATGGCCGTGGCCCCCAGCAGCTAATGAATTTCATTAACTGGCACATTTTAAAGTTATTAATTTTTTTTACGTGTTTACATAGCTACAAAGAGTGAAATTTCCAGTGGATTTGAACAACAGCTGACCCTTGAACAACACAAGTTTGAACTGTGTGAATCTACTTATACATGGTTTTTCTTCTGTGTATATATTAGAATTTTTTTTTTTTTGGAGATTTGCAACAATTTGAAAAAACTCATAGATGAACCACATAGTCTAAAAATACTGAAAAAAAATTTGAAGCTAAGCATGTCATGAATGCATAAAATATATGTAGATATTGGTTTATTTATGTTAATGAAATGTTTATGTTATCCATAAGGCTTTCAGCCAACAGGAGGCTACTAGTAGTTACATTTATGGGGAGGTAGTGGGTTGGGACTTCCCACTGGCATATTTTTGGCAATCTATGAAGGGACCCAAAGGTGATCACTGACAATGCCCAGGGTCTTCTGAGGGACAGAGGTCACAGTATTGTAAGAAAATCAAAGTCTGATTTACACTTGTGTGGACCTAGACTTCAACTCCAGCACGGATGAAGCTCAGACACTGATTTCACACATCTGATAGAAAAATGAAGCATTCAGAACCTGACCATCAGCTCAGAACAGGCTGCAAGAAAATGAAGAAACATTCAAAGACCTTAGAACAGAATTCTGTTACTGTCAAACCCAGGAACATGGACCCACGCGTTGATCATATATTCTAGGACCTCCTCCACCGCATCCAAAGGCAGGTGGA
>PVKP010032618.1:0-25757 GCA_004027715.1 Plecturocebus donacophilus | reverse complement strand
AATTAGGTTCATATAGTTAATATCCTTTTTTAATATCCTTTTTTAGTCAACAAAATAACATGAACATTTTCTCATATTATTATTATTCTGCCCATATGGTTTTAATAGAGTACAGTATAAAGGAAGAATACAAACGCCTTATAGGTGTATTTGGTAACTTTTATGCCAAAGTAGCCAAACTCTTTTCACAATTTTTCGTGTGTTTTCTCAACTTTAAAAATGGCAGAATCTTATCAACAACCTCATGAGAAACTTGAAAGTATCTGTCCCTTTCTCCCATTGCCGTTAAGTTTTTAAAAGAAATCTGAGCATTAGAGGCTGTGATTCAGAACATAAATAAATCATACTCTTTGACATGAGAATCCCTGTTTGGCTATACTTTCATCAAGAGAAAATAGATGCCTCAGGAACAAATCAATGTGCTTTAAGCTGTCTGAACTAAAAATTATTTTTCATGCAAAAAAAAGTTTACAGATTTGCAATAGATTCCTTCATTTTGAATCCTTTTGTTTAAAAATGTAAATTCTGAGCTAGCATTGTAGTTATGGTTCAGAGGTTTGTATGCTATGTAAAATTCTACAGCAGTTATTCAACAGCATGATATTGATGGCTATTCTAATTTTCTATACAATGCCTCTGGCATTTGGGAGAGTCTGAAAAATGCTAATAACATCACTTCTCATTATAACCAAATACAGCAGTGAAAGTGATCTCAAGTTGTAATTTTTAAAAAATAATTAGATCTTCCCTGTGTGTGTTCAGATAGAGTCAAATTTTTTCATGTCACTAGCTCCTTTTATTGTGTGTCCCTAGGTAGAATTTGTCCCACAAATATTCTAAGTTAATTATGTGATTTCTACAGTTCCCAGCATAGTTTTAAGGCTTATAAGAGTATTTAAGAATGACTTGTCAACTTAATATGTATCTGGCTCCTCTTTACCATTTTCTTAATAGCAAAATTAAAAAATTAAGCCAAAATTGGCCTACCAGGCAAATAAATATTTGATATGAAAATAAAATCCTGTAATTGTGTTTTTCTCTCTTGCTGCAGTGATTGCAGCAAATCACTAAGGCACTGAAAACATGAGATGATTTGGTGGAAGTTTATGACATAGTAAAACTGTCAACCAACATACAGGAATCTGTGTGAATAATTTATATACAAATATAAATTTATTATAAGACTAACTTAAACAGTTGACAAAGCTAAAATAAGAACTGTCATTTAAATATAATCAAAGGGATACCAAATGGAATTTTTCACTCAAAAAAGATTACCATTTTTGTTAATAACTGAAAGCATATTATGAAGTTGAAACAACTCTAAGTTTTACATCAAATTTTGTTCTTTAGAATAATAGGTATAATTTGTATAGTTGCTACTTATAATAATAGCTACAATTTTGTAGACAGGCAAACACCTAAGAAATCTCAGGAAGAACACATGGAAAGATAAACTTGGTGGCTTCCAGTAAGGGCATTGGGTAGCTAGAAGACAGATGGAGGGAGAATTTTCACAGGATGCCTTTTTGCACTTCTTGAATTATGAGTCATTTTAATGAATGTCCAACTTTAAAATAAAATTAAAATTTTTTAAAATGAACTGGCTGGGCACGGTGGCTCACAGCATAATCCCAACACTTCGGGAGGCCAAGGCAGGCAGATCACATGAGATCAGGAGTTCAAGACCAGCCTGGCCAACATGGAGAAACCCTGTCTCTACTAAGAATACAAAAAAATGAGCCAGGCATGGTAGCACATGCCTGTAATCCCAGCTACTCAGGAGGCTGAGGCAAGAGAATCTCTTGAACCTGGGAGGCGGAGGCTGCAGTGAGCCAAGGTCATGCCACTGCACTCCAGCCTGGGCAACAAGAGTGAAACTCCATCTCAAAAAAAATAGATAAATACAAGGAAGGAAGGAAGGAGAGAAGGAAGGAAGGAGAGAAGGAAGGAAGGAAGGAAGGAAGGAAGGAAGGAAGGAAGAAAGGAAGGAAGGAAGGAAGGAAGGAAGGAAGGAAGGAAGGAAGAAAGGAAGGAAGGAAGGAAGAAACAACTTCCTGATACTTTTTAAAATTCATAGTTTCTTCTAAATTTGACTTCACTAATATGTCTATCAGCTTTCTCATTTAGATATTCTGATAATTTAACAGAATAAAAGATAATTTAACAGAATAAAAGATAATTTAACAGAATAGCCATGAAAATGTTTCCACAAACCATTATGGTTTTAAAATAAAATGTTTATTTTAAGTTTCACAAAATATTAGCATACTAACTTTACAATAGGAGTGAGGGGACAAAACTATAAGGTACAAAAAGAAAACCAACTCTGACAAATTTATTTTCATATATGACTTATAAAAAATTTCCAGCAAAAGAAAAAATGTAAACAATATTCTTTAAATATAAGAAATCAACTTTCACATTAATTCAATAAGTATTAATTGAGTTTCTGCTATGTGGCAGGTACTGTTCTAGATTCTGGGGATACAGTGGTCAACAGAACAGAAAAATTTTTGCCTTCATGGAGCTTACACCCTAGGGCAATAATTCAGTGATGAGCTGTTAAAATGGTACTAGAGACTCTAAGGTGGTAAACAGACCATGTCTTAAATCTCCCCTTTCTTCATTCTCTATTTATTTCAGCGTTTTTCATTTCTATCCTCATGCCTCCTCTAATTCTTCTTATCTCTGCTATCTAGAAGAAATCCACTAGGTGGCACTGTCTCATTGAGCAGAATAAAAAGTTACGTAGCTTGTTTCCACTGGAATATATTCTTTTTGTTTGCTTTAATTTGGTTTTTAACCTGATTTTGGGGGTGACCAAAATACAGCTTAAAATATATCATTTTGGGGAAAACAAAAAACATACAGAAATATTAGATAAAAGAAGATTGCTGGAACATACCACCTTTACATAAGACAGTTCAGGTGTGATTTCAATCATACCACAACACATGTGGTGGATAGACTCTTCACCATGAATGAACAGAACTCCTGAAAAGAAATACTGTAGAATGATGGAAAAAAGAAGTCTGAGAATGAGTCTAGAGACATGTGTTCAAATCCCAGCTTCAGTTCACCTTGGATCCACTTCAGATGAGTGACCAGGGGTAACTCACCAAATCACCCTGAACCTTAGTTTCTCGTTAGAAAAACGTAGAGTAATATATCTTTACTCTCCTGAGAGGGTTTTATAAAGATGAAATGATTTAAACTCTGTGAAGGTGCTATTGTGAACACATGTAGTTACATGATTCTAACAAGAGATTTGGCTAAGAGAAAATGCATGGTTTGGAGGATTATGAATATAGTAAATAGTATTTTTAAACTTTTTTAACTTAGTGCCCACTATGTATCATAAACTGTTACAAGTGTTTTAAAATATTCATTCATTCTCACAGCAACACTATGAGTTAGATTCTATTATTATTTTCATTCACAGCTGGGGAAACTGTTACAAAGAGATGGAATAACTTGCCCATGTCCACAAAGACAGCTAACAAGTTGCAGAGCCCATCTTTTCTAAGGACCACCTCATTCTATAACCCATTATCCATTACAAGAGCTATTTGAGGGGCTGTTGTACCACTGAAAACATCATAGCCAATAGACCCGGGGTAGGCTAGGCCTAAAGAATAAGAATTTCTTCAGAGCATAATAATATTGAATGCAACTGCTTCAGGCAAGGAAACCAAACTAATCAGACCGAAAAATGTCCAAGTCATAAAGGATAATAAGGCCGGCCGCGGTGGCTCACGTCCGTAATCCCAGCTCTTTGGGAGGCCGAGGTGGATAGATCACCTGAGGTCAGAAGTTTGAGACCAGCCTGGCCAACATGGCGAAACCCCGTCTCTACTAAAAATACAAAAATTAGCTGGAGGTGGTGGTGGGCACCTGTAATCTCATCTACTCTGGAGGCTGAGGCATGGGAATCGCTTGAACCCGGGAGGCAGAGGTTGCAGTGAGCCAAGATGGCACCACTGCACTCCAACCTGGAGGATAGAACAAGGCTCTGTCTCAAAAACAAACAAACAAAAAACAATAATCGTGGTTTTACAAAGAAAATTCTATACTCACATATATTGAATACTTTCATAGCTGCTCCCATATGGAGCCTGCCATCCAAAAGATACATCATAGAAGGTGAGATTTTTGTCACCTATCACTATTTTATCTATCCCTCAAACCCCTGTTCAGATACTTTTAAGCTTTCAGAACCAAATTCAGATCTATTTGTTGGACAAAAATTTTAAAAGCCCTTAAAAACTATAAATAGGCCAGCTGTGATGGCTCATGTCTGTAATTTCAGCACTTTGAAAGGCCAAGGCAGGAGGATTGCTTGAGTTTAGTTCAAGACCAGCCTGGGCAACACAGTAAGACCTTGTCTCTGCTAAAAATTAAAATTAAAATAATTAGCCAGGCATGATGGTGCATGCCTATAGTCCCAGCTACTTGGATGGCTGAGGTAGAGGATCACTTGAGCCCTGGAGACTGAGGCTGCAGATGAGCTATGATCATGCCACTGCACTACAGCCTGGGCAACAGAGTGAGACCTTGTCTCAAAAAACAAACAAACATAAAATTGTAAATAAATAAACTTTATTAGTATAGTAGTTTGGAACACGGTCTGTATAGATTATTGACCCCCATGTTGGTAAAATGGGAATAGTAAAAGTACCTCATAAGTTTGCAAGAGTAAAACGAGTTTAAAAATGGATAATGCTTAAAAAAAAATCTAGCACATAGAAAGTACTCAATAAATATTAATTATTAGTGTTATCATTGTATCTACTTCTCACATCCCATGAGCTCCTTACGCTTGCTTCCCAAGTCATCTGGCATTGGGTTCTGTACAATACTGAAGCTCTTCCATTTACAAATTTTCAATTAACATAATTTCAGAGACAGACAAAGCAATACTCCAGGATAAAAGAATGCAGAAGCTGCCTGCACTATAGATGGTGACAGTGGCCACTGACTATCATTTTGAACTAGTGACAGATTAACTTAGCAACAGTCTTTCTGAGACTAACCTGTCGCAGGAAAGATTAGCTTTCTCTATTTTCCATCACTGATGTTGCTTTGTAATATTAAATTTTTTATTTCTGTATGTCTTTCCTTGTCTCCTACTGTGAACGATTGTTACAGGGGTCTTATTGTATATTTCTTTGAGGGGTCTTATTGTCTATTTCTATTTCTATATTCTTGGCTGTTCTTTCTTTCTTTCTTTCTTTTTTGAGACAGGGTCTCACTCTTTGTCCCAGGCTGGAGTGCAGTGGTGCAATCTTGGCTCACTGCAACCTCTGCCTCCCGAGTTCAAGCAATGCTCCTGCCTCAGCCTCCCCAGTAGCTGGGATTACAGGTGTGTGACACCATGCCCAGCTAATTTATTTATTTGTTTGTTTGTTTGTTTTTTGAGACAGAGTCTCGCTCTGTTGCCCAGGCTGGAGTGCAATGGCGCAATCTCGGCTCACTGCAACTTCTGCCTCCTGGGTTCAAGCAATTCTTCTGTCTCGGCCTCCTGAGTAGCTGGGACTACAGGTGCACGCCACCGTGCCCAGCTCATTTTTGTATTTTTAGTAGAGACAGGGTTTCAACTTCTTGACCAGGCTGACCGCGAACTCCTGACCTTGTGATCCACCCGCCTCAGCCTCCCAAAGTGCTGGGATTACAGGCGTGAGCCACTGCCCCCGGCTAATTTTTGTATTTTTTATAGAGATGGGGTTTTGCCATGTTGCCAGGCTGGTCTCAAACTGCTGAGCTCAGGCGACTCACCAGCCTCAGCCTCCTAAAGTGCTAGGCCTATTTTTATATTCTTTGCAGTATTAATTGTGCAAGACTCTCAAAGGGGATTTGTCATTATCATTGTTACGCTTATTGTATGTTTCAAAAATAACAAAACTAAGAAGACAAGATACCAAAAGGATGATCTCAAAGGCACGTACCTGGCTCAGACATCTTTCTCCCAGAACTGAGCACTATGCCTGCCTGCCCCATCAAAAGAACTAAAAGAATAGTGGTTCAAATAAAACAGGTATATTTACCTTCACAGTTTTATACTGAAATTTTGTGTAACTTTCACTTCTCAAAGCAGTAAATCTGAATGAAAGAAAATATATTTAAAATACGATTTGGATCATATCACATCTCAGAAGCCCTCCTGTGGCACCCCATCTCACTAGGAGTAAAGCCAAGAACTTAAACAGCACTATATGTTCTAGCACCCAACTGCACCCTCTACACACACACACACACTTTCTCTGACTTTGGTTCCTAAAGTTCCTCCTTGCTTACCTACTCCAGCCACAGTAAATGCATTTGGAAGGTTCTTTCCTCCAGTATCTAGAGTTTGTTGTCTTCCTTCCTTCAGATCTCTGCTCAAATGTCATCTAATCAGAACGACCTTCCTGTCTATCTTACGTAAAGAACATCCCCTCCTCTGCCCTTCCTATTCCCATCACTCTCGTATATTTTTCTTTGTAGAACTTATCATAAATTTAATATATGCATCACATATACATAGCATATATTTCATTTTCTGTCACCTTCCACTAGAATATAAGCACCAGAAAAGCAAGGATATTTTATTTTCTTCAGTCCTGAATCTCCAGTGCCTAAAAATATTGCCTGACACTCAGAATGCTCAATAGTTCTTATAAATTAATTATATCCTGTAACCATGTGTTTAACAAAATGGGAAGAAATAAATACAATGAATACTGAGGAGAGGGCTGAAAGAGGAAATGTGGTCGTGGAATCTAATAAATACCACTGAATTGTCGAACATTGAAAGTATAGAAAAGTTGACTGAAAATTCAAATAGAAAGGAATTAGGAGACCGGGGGGAGATGAAAAGAACGTCGAGAGCGTAATGTTCTGGATAAAATGAAAAGTAGGAAGATATGGAGCAACAGGGACTCATGAAGCCACAGACAGTTGGAATGTTTCTCAAGCTCAGCCAGCTCCCGCCTCGAGCTCCAAGACAGAAACTCCTCAGCACAGCTCTACAGTTGGTCACTAGCTTCCACTGAAAACATCAATTACGGAAATCGTCTTATACAAGACACTTGAATTCTATCTTGCAAAAATTTCTATTAAGTTCTTCCAAATTCTGAATCCAAACCTTCTACTTTATCCTCCCATAAATTGTTCACAAGTCTGTCTTCCAGGACTATGCTAGGTGTATTTTCATAACTTGAATATTTCAAAACAACTAAGAGGCTCCAACTTCCCCAGCCCTTTCACAAATCTTTTCTCTAGGCTCAATCTCCCAAGCGTCTTTTACCATTCTCACACGACGTTGTTTCCAGATGGTCATCTTCTTAGTCAATCTCCTTTAGATCTATCACAAATTTGTAATTTGCTTCTCAAAAAAAAAAAAAAATCGCACAAGGTTAGGTGATTATGTCTGCATTAATAATTTGCACCTTATTTTTAAAAATAACTTTCTACTTTTTTCAGAGTTCTTTCATATGAATTAGACCATCTGACCCTCACAGTTAGGTGGCTCTTTTTTTCTTCAATTTTAAAATTGGCAAAATTGAAAATCAGAAAAGTTAGATGATAAATCCAATGCTGCAGCGTGTGGGGCAGAAACCAGAATTTTAATTTTTTTATTTTGAAAAATTTCAGACATATGTAAAAGCAGAGGGAGATTTGTAAAGTGAACACCTATATTTCCATTCCTTAGATTTAACAATTAATAACATTGGCTTCACCTAATTTTTTAATATTTTGCTAAAGTATTTTAAAACAGATTCCAGGCATCCTGGCATTTCGTCACAAATCCTTTAGTGTGTGTCTCTAAAATATATGTAAGTACATTTGTTTATGTAACCATGAACTGGTATGACAGCTAACAAAATTAACAATTTCTTAACATCAACTAATTCCCACTTAATATCCAAATTTCTCTGCTTATATCCAAACATTTTTTACAATTAATTTATGTATGAATCATGCCCCTTAACATCTGATCCATTCTTATTTCTGTT
Organism: Plecturocebus donacophilus; assembly: GCA_004027715.1. Classification (NCBI taxonomy): domain Eukaryota; kingdom Metazoa; phylum Chordata; class Mammalia; order Primates; family Pitheciidae; genus Plecturocebus; species Plecturocebus donacophilus. The sequence goes on along the minus strand of PVKP010032618.1, from coordinate 17,760 downwards.
ATGCCATGGAAATTGTAACCAAATAGAAAAAGGTAGATAACAGAGGCAAAGAAGTTGATTTTGGTGGATCATTTAACTTTTACATTATTCTGAATATTATAGAAAGAAATAGAATTTCAAAAGTAACATGAAGCTGACTCCTTTGATTAATTTCACTCATTTTACATGAGTGAAATTTTAATGTTATCTACTATTTATTTTAAAAACTAATTGAAAGGGATCTTTGAAGAGTGAAATTATATGTAGTAGTCTGGGAAGTATTTTTAAGATAAGATTTTCTTTCTCATTGGCCTTACATTTTACTAGATCTGATTACAACTTAAACTTTGGACTAACACTAAAACTTATACCCTTAACAGGAAAAATAAAAAAAAAGTCACAGCTGCAGAATGAAACTACCTTAAGATTATTTAACATTTCAGCCAAATATGTCATTTTTATCACTATCATCAGGCTAGAGGCTGTTTCTTGCACTTATTAAACAACAAATTAATACTTGTTGATAAACAGCTAGTTCTTTTTTTATTATACTTTAAGTTCTGGGGTACATGTACAGAACGTGCAGGTTTGTTACAGAGGTATACACGTGCCATGATGGTTTAATGCATCCATCACCCCGTCATCTACATTAGGTACTTCTCCTAATGCTATCCCTTCCCGATCCCCCCACCCACTGCTATCTCTCCCCTAGCCCCCCAACTGCCCAACAGGCCCCAGTGTGTGATGTTCCCCTCCCTGTGTCCATGTTCTTAAAAGTAGAAACACCATAATATTCTATGTTGTCTTTTAAGTATGAATATATAGATTAAATTTAATATTCAGTACCTATGTTGTATTAAACAGTAATTCTCAATTTTTTAGAGTCATGATAAGGTTTTATTGTTTGATTTCATGTCAGCTTCCAATTATAAGAGAAAATTAACTCTACCTGTTTAAAATGTGCAATTCCTATTAAGATAGTTAGAAACATCAGTTTCAAACAGCATAGGATACTGTTAGAAAGAGTTATCACATGTTTCTCCAAGCATCAAGACAAACCTACCGTTACTTCAAGTGGGCAGGAGCCTTATGGAACTTATCAGTGTTGAAATCTTTGAAACACCAGCCTAGCCAACATGGTAAAACCGTGTATCAATTAAAAATACAAAAAAACATTAGCCAGGCATGGTGGCACACGCCTGTAATTTTACGCTACTCGGGAGGCTAATACACAAGAATCGCTTGAACCCAGGAGGAGGAGGTTGCAGTGAGCCGAGAGCACACCCCTGCACTCCAGCCTGGGCAAGAGTGAGACTCTGTCCTCCCCCACCGAAAAAAAGAAAAGAATCTTTGAAATGCACGTAAAATAAGTAGTATCCAATCAAGTTTTTCATTAGCTTATAGCAAACCTACAGCTTCTCAAAAACCGTAGATTTACACTTTGAGTCCATGGTAAAATGGGATTGCGGAGAAGACCTCAGTTTTGCGGGGTGCCTGTTATTTCCAACCACTAAGACTGCGGTCTCCATGGCCCTGCTCTGCTCAGCCACTTCCCCCAAAACGCCCTCCTGTCATCTTCACCCCGCCTTTCTCCCTAGCCATTGCAGAGTCGACTCTGGGTTTTAAAGCTCTTCTCATCACTGCCAGGAAAGGACTGAAGGAACTGTCAGAAATCCACAGACTTCCTGCCTGTCTACAACTCTGAAAACTTGAGGCCTCCATGACCTTGTGTTCTGACCAAGTTCTGGTAGTTCTTCTCAAGGCCTGGCTAATTTGTTTTCTCCTCTGAAACGTTTCATACATGTAAATGCCTGTTGTCCTTTCATTACTTTACGTTTTTTGTTTTTGTTTTTGTTTTTGTTTCCTGGAGATGGAGTCTTGCTGTGTCACCCAGGCTGGAGTGCAGTGGCGCAATCTGGACTCATTGCAACCTCCACCTCCCGGGTTCAAGTGATGCTCCTGCCTCAGCCTCCTGAGCAGCCGGGATGACAGGCTTGTACCACCACGCCTGGCTAATTTTTTGTATTTTCAGTAGAGATGGGGTTTCACCATCTGCCTGCCTCCACCTCCCAAAGAGCTGGGATTACAGGTATAAGCCACCACACCAGCCTCATCACTTTAAGTCTTATTCTTACTTTTTTTTTTAACCATTTACGTCAAATCCAGCCTTTCCTCTGCGCCCCTCATAGTACAACTCTCCCGCCTAGGTACAGGTAGCCCTCCTCAACAACACTTGAATATTTTCTTTTCTTTTCTTTTCTTTTTTTTGAGACAGGGTGTGGCTCTGTGACCTAGGCCAAAGTGCAGATGTGATCTACCAGATACAGCCTACACATATTCAACGAGCAGAAAAACGGCTATATAAAAGGGAGCTTTCATTTCTGATCAGATCTTCCTCCTTCCATTCCTCTACCCTTTCAGCGCAGCTTATTCACCAACTCCATTATGTGGAATTGAAAGCAAAAAGTTCATTATTTCACAAGTGACAAGACAATCACTCAAAGAGCCTGTGCTTTATGAATGAGAGATCCTATCACAGTCTCCTAACTAGGCAATGTCTACTCCTCATAATCTGTGCATAGGATAATTTTTCTTTCAACATCTGTATAGGTTACCACTTTCTAGGAAGAAGAGAGAACAAGTCACCAGGCCTGTTTTCATGCAGAGAGGGGCAGCATCAGGTTTGTGGTCCTCAGAGAGAGAGAGAGAGAGCTAAGGCTGAGTCTTCAGTGCAGATTGTGAGAGTGAGAACAACCGAGGAGGCGCCTGACTCTGAATGCAAGAACAATCACTCGTTGTAATCCAGATCCATTTATCTCTGAATTCACCTCGAGACCAGTCATCTGAGGTCAAGAAATAGAAGATTTCTTAGGAAAAACTAAGCCTGGCCAGCTGGCTAGTGCCTGTGTTGGCCACAACAGAAGCAAAAAAGAAAGATTAATTCAGTGCTGCACATGAACACAATAACACAATGAATCCTCAAAATGGATGAAGATTTGTCACAGCAAGCCAACAAGCTCAGGAGCTTCTCTGCCAGAAAGCTCTTTTCATTTCTTCACTTGGTCATAATCTTGAAGGCAATTTGCCTTTCTTATTGCAATCTCTTTTTAGAACAGATACTTACCTAAAGAATAAATAAGATGTCAATCAGTTTCAAGCTAATAAGAGAAGTATGGTAGTGTAAATCATGGACTTCCTAAAAGCAGAAGTTGACTTTGACCAAAGAAAGGAGTCAAAGAAATTTTAACTGGTAAGTACAAATTTACCTATTTATAGACGAATCTGAGTGGTGGTTGTCATAGTCTACCTGAACTCAATTTAAAAATCTAAAGACAGAGGACAGGCACAGTGGCCTGTAATCCCAGGACTTTGGGAGGCTGAGGCAGGTGGATCACCTGAAGTTGGGAGTTCAAGACTAGCCTGGCCAACATCTCTACCAAAACTACAAAAATTAGCCAGGCGTGATGGCACACACCGTAATCCCAGCTACTCTGAGGCTGAGGCAGGAGAATCACTTGAACCTGGGAGGAAGAGGTTGCAGTGAGCCAAGATCACACCACTGCACTCCAGCCTGGTGACAGAGCAAGATTCTGTCTCCAAAAAAAGAAAAAAAAAAAAATCACAAGAAAATCTAAAGATGGGATGGGTGGGCTAAACGACAGAAATGTATTTTCTCACAATTCTGGAGGCTAAAAGTTCAAGGTCCGTGTCAAGTAGGACTGGTTTCTTCTGAAGCCTCTCTCTTTGGCTTGCAGATGGCTGTCTCTTCCCTGCGTCCTCATGTGGTCTTTCTTATGTACATGTGTGTGTGTCGTTGTCCTGTGAGTGTCTGAGTCTCAACTTACTCTTCTTAGAAGGACACAATCATATTGGATTAGGACCCACACTAATGATTTCATTTTAAATTAATCACCCCTTTTAAAGATCCTATAACCAAGTACAGCCACATTCTAAGGTACTGAGGGTTAGAACTTCAATGAAATTTGGAGAAGACACAATTCAGCCAGTAACAATTACTATTGCCAAAAAATTCTACCTTAGATACCTTAGATCTTTTAAGAAAAATGTATATTTTTATGGTTGACAATGGAAATGTCTCACAGTACCATACTTTTTTTTACAGTACTATACTGTTTTTATAGTACCATATTATTTTTCTATTTAAGACATTTTCTAACTCTATCAGCTTAGAAAAATTAAAGACACTTCTTCTGGCAAGTATAGCTACTACGAAAGCAAGTTAAAAAAAAATAAAGCAACCATTTTAATGTGAAGTCCAGTGTAGTATTATTTTCTCTATATTTGTACTATTTTTAAAGGCACTTACAATCAGTATTCCAAAATTAAATAAACAGGTTGTCACAGATGATTCTACTCTTTGGTAAATGTTTCTTTTTATGACATATTCCAAAAATGTGCTTCTTTTTTATTTTTTTAAATAGAATGAACCTATTGAACTGCTAAAAAACCCGAAAGTGCTTATAAATTTTATAGGCTAATGGCACAACAGGGTTTTTCTTAAGTACAGACAGTATCTAGAGACAGCTTTTTCTTGTTCTGAATATTTAGTATGAGAAATTTTATTGGTCTAGAAAGCAAGAGAGGATATCTTTGAATTGTTTCAGGAACAAAGTCACATCTCCATACAATAGGTCAGAGAAATATATACAAGTTACATATCACTTTGACATGTTTTGCCTGTTGCCATGATAGGAAAGAATGATCCTCTAGTGATTGCAATGGAGTTTATGACTATAGATTAGTAAAAGACATGAGAATGACTATAATGTAACCAATGGCTTGCAAAATATTTGATTTTTCTTGACAAATTTGAAAAAATAGATTTTTCAGAAAAAGCAAGGGCAGAGGATATACAAATGTTTTCTGGTTTTTAGTGTTGTGATATCAGAGAAAGGTGGTGTATGTATCATCTCAACTTTTGGAAGAGGCAACAATAAGCAAAGAGAATATATATCCTATCTCCAGATCCAGTGACATGTAGTGATAAGTAAGAAAACAGTCACTACTTGAAAGAGCAACAGATATAGACATATCCCTGATGGAAAAATCCATTCCAAAGGCAAATCTTAGTCACATAAGGATTTATAGTTGCTAAAGCACCATTTTCAAAATGGTAAAATCATAGCTATCATAGCAATATAAGACAATATAAGTAAAGAATTTTGTGTAGCTAATATGAGAAGATCAGTAAGATGTTAAAACTGGTTCAAAGGAGAATCTGATATATATATGTGATATGGTTTGACTGTGTCCCCACCCAAATCTCACCTTGAATTGTAATAATTCCCACGTCAAAGGTGGAACCAGGTGGTTCCCTCCCCCAACCCACGCTATACTCATAATAGTAAGTAATTTCTCACCAGATCTGCTGTTTTTATAAGGAGCTTTCCCTTTCCTCGGCTCTCATTCTTCTCCTTCCTGCTGCCATGTGTTTGCTTCCCCTTCTACCATGATTGTAAGTTTCCTGAGACCTCCTCAGTCCCGTGGAACTGTGAGTCAGTTAAACCTCTTTCCTTTATAAATTACCCAGTCTCAGATATGTCCTTATAACAGCGTGAGAATGGACTAATACAATATGGATAACCACATAGGCTAAATACTGAAATGATTTTGCTTAATATATGTAAAGCTGGTTAGTATCTTACATGGCAATACAATATAACGTTTGGGATTACTTTTTTCTAGGACAGAAATAAATTATAGTTTTCCTTGGCAAAATTTATTAGCATTTCTATGGAAGATTCATTTGCAATATCAGTTTTCTACAAGTTACAAAATAGCTTAGAAAGAGAATCAAATATGCACACCCTTATAGAATCAGATAATTCCTAGAGGTCCGCTAGACAACACCCAAGCACTCCAGTGAACAGACATCCAATGATTTCCTCTGCCCATTTCAGATCTTTGACAATTTATGCTGACATAATTGAATCAATCACTGACCTGTTCTTTGCCCTTATATTCCTGGCATGGTAGAGCCTCAGAAAATAGACATAAAAACCATCAACATGTGGGAGGAGAGTTCATAACAGGAAAAGATATTTTTTATTAGAAAAAGGAATATTTTACCAATTTTAAAAAGTACACTCTGAGCTGCTCTTCAGAGAATAACAATGTGAGTATCTGCCTGATAACTCATTTCCTTGTATCCTCATTGGCTGGCACATATGGCCAAGTCATTCTCAATTTGGACTGCACAACAAAATGAACGGAGGAGGCTTTCTGTTCTGTTGTTCTGTTTTGCTTTGCTTTGTTTTGTTTACAGTCTCCTTGACACTACTGAAAACCTATTGAATCAGATTCTCCAGGCACAGAATCCGAGTTCCTGCACTTTTAAAATGACTCTGATAGAGGTTCCCCCTACTTTAGCCCAAGATGGGACACACTATTGACTAAAAAATAAAATATTCAAGCAAGTGATTTCTGAAATTTTTCTGTAGAAATCTAGAACACAAACTATTAATGCCTGACTTTACTTGTAAACATTCTATTAAAAGAAAAGTATCACCAAATTTTCTTTTCATGACCACTAAAGCTTTCTCCCTTTGCTAACTATGGTTCTATTCAACTGTGGAAGATTGGATTGATTACCAGAGAAGTCCAGGAAAAAAACTCATTTCATGCTCTACAACTTTAATTTAAAAACTTATAATTCTGTAACAACTAACTCTTCTGAATAATCTCCCAAAGTTCTTCCAAGTTTATTCCATTCAAGTAGCCCCAAAATATTTATAGTATACTTATATATTTTGATTTTATTAATTAAAAATGTCTTTGAGGTACTTACTATCACTATCTTTGGGAATTAGGAGGACTATGCCAAGTTTCATATTGGCAGGGACCTGCAGACTGAAGCTATTATTTTTTTCAACCAAGTGAAATTTTTCTTTCAGGACATAATTTCTATAGCCAATAGGATCTACATTATGCAGATATATCTTTTGAATCAATGGTAAAAGGAAACATGCACATTTGTTATGAATCTACTGTAGCAGATAGAAAACAGATGAATGTTATTCTTCTAAGATAGTTACTGCTATACTTGAGAGATGAACTGAAGCACTTGACCCCAATTTCAGGTTAACCTATTTTTGCATATTTTGCTCTTTTCTTTCCTGTACATTGCCAAAAAAAAACCCTAGCTTTTATCATAAACTCAGTAATGATTATTTTCACTACTGTAATATGCAGTGACCTTTGAAATCAGCAAGCTTTTAAAAATGTAGTTTCTAATTATAAAAGGTAATAAATATTTACTGTAAGAAAAATTTGAAATTAAAGTATGAAGAAAAAATTACATGTATCCAGCTAAAAACCACTACCATCATATCTGTATTTTTTGCATTGTTCTATGAATATAAATAATATAGTTGAGAACATGTTGGATATACTTTTTTATATCTTAAATTTTAAAATTATTAGTAGTGAATGTTTTTCCTGTCATTACAATTTCTTTAAAAGCTACTTTTATGGCTACATAAAATCTCATTTCATAGGCATTTCATAATTTAACAATTTCCTTATTACTAAATATTTGGTTGTTTTCTAAATGGGGCTATCATAATATTGATCAGTCAGCTTTGAAAAAGCTGTTTTTCTCACCCAGCAGTAGCCAGAATATGTGGTGCTTATCTAAAATTAAGTAACAGCCATGAATATACAGCTCACATCTTTTAGAAATGTTTCAAGAAATCTAAAAGAGCCCTTAGTTTTCAAATGTCAGTCTATCTTTACCTTTTTAATAAACTTTAAAATCATTTTTATCTATCATTCTTCACTTTTTACACTGGGACTTACATATTTATCTTCCAAGTCATTAAAACAGAGGTGTGACTAATGTGTTTCACAACTGGAAGAATTATGATTTTAAAATCTGTACTGAATTTCAGAGATCATTTCCTTTTGGTTTGAATCAAATTCCAAGAATTTGGGTGTTTTATTATATTCCTTTCCAAATTCCTCCTTCCTCTCTGTTCCAATATCTAAAACTTAACAACATAGTAAAAGTGACCAATACTATTTTTTACAACTTTACTCAAGAGATTGCTTAGTGTTAATATTTTAGTTCCCATTTGTTCATTTCACTGTTCAAATTTCAGCACTTGGCCCTTTGGGAGTACTTAAAAGGAACATTCTAATTTTAGAGCAGTCATGAATTTTTCGCTCAATATCTAATTCATATTTGCAAAAGATAATCTTTCTTTTCAAAAATGTCTAGTTCTTGTTATTTTTCCCCAACTTTATCTATCACTTGAGCTTGTTATTTGGGGGATTTCATTAGACAGGTGCTCATTAAAAAAAAAAAATACAGCAACATTTAGCTTTATAATCAGCCTCATTTTGAAAGGAATTCCAAAGTTTAGACTTTAACATTTTAGTTGGCAGATTAGGTACCCACTACATACAGCACCCTACTAGGTCAATTGTTTTACCATTATATTTGAAAAAAGCAATTAAGCAACAGCATTAAAGACATTTTAAAATAACTCAATTTTATCCCTTACAGCAATTTTTAAAGTGTTGGAATATAACTGTATTTAACTTCACTGATGTCTAGTTTAGTGCTATGTGTTGAATGGGATTAGCTTTGAATCTAGTGCTACTAAATGTCAAAATACAAAAATGTTAAAGATAGAATGATGTGTCCACTACAGTATGCTGATTAATGAAACTGCACCTCTATTTTGGAAGTATATAACTTGTGACATTTAAACCTACACATGTCTAATAATAAATTCAAGGTATTATTTGTAGCTAGAAAAAGAAAATCTTAGCATTATGTAAGATATTATCTTTTTTTTTTTAAGAAACAGTAAAAACAACTTATCCTTTATAATAATAGAAACAGAGGTGAAAACCTAAAATAAGAACTTTGTTTCCTCTTCTACTGTATCTTGGGTTTGGCTAGATTGGTATTAGTGACAAGGAATATTAGAGAGTCATTTTTAATTAAAGCTGTTTTCAGGTTTTGACCATAGTTAAATAGGTTAAATACAATATCGAAATTGAATTGCCTACGTTGATTATTGCATCAAACTTCTAGGGTCTTCCTTTTCATATTCAAATAAGCTCTATATAAAACCTTTGCTCAAAATAACTGACTTACCCCATCTTTGACTCTGTCACACAAGGCTCAGCAGTCTATGCTACGTATCTCAAAAATTCCCCAGCAGAACTACATTATTGAATATGCACTGTATCTTTAAATCAAATCCCCTGTCTTTTACTTCTTTGTTTCATTTTTTTTCTACAGAGTATTGAGAACACTGCAAGTTTTTCGACATACAGCCTAGTTGGGCTAAATCAGATTATTTCATTGTTGGTACATATTCCTTGTCAATTATTTTGTTAAATGTGGCCCATGAGGATAGTAAAAAACCCAGTCACAGATTGAATTGGCACCATGGGCCCTATCTAGGACCCCTATCTAGCTACATGAAAAGGAGGATTGAACAACCACTTAAGAAAATTACAGATGGTTAGTATGAGGGTAAGTAAAGTGCAGCTCAATACAGATCTACTCAAAAATTGCTTTCTGTCCTCACAACTCCCAAAGAAAGAGCCAGCCTTCCCTCTCTAAATCTCCAGTTAAAGGAAACCAAAGGATCTAGAGACTGGCGTCTACAGGCACACCTAAGACCAGTTAGAGTAGCCCTACAATTTCAAGTATTACAATATTTGAATCAAAAGGAACTTTAGAAGTTTTCCAGTTCTATGTCTTCATTTAACAACTCAAGAAACAGGTCCAAAGATGTTAGTCAGATGTCCAAGGCCATAATGCTAAACAGGAGTGGAGCTGGTACCATCATCAGAAGCTTGCGACTTTCAGACCAGAGTTCTATTCCATCTGGTATCTGTCAGATGGCAGTTCCCAGACAGACATATTCAAAGACAAATGAATTAAAGCTTAATTGCTATAAATTGTAAGTAGTATCCATAGAATACCATGCTATTTGACATTTGACAATGAAAAAGTAATAAACTTTTCTTAGCAGTCATGATAACAAACATTTAAACACAAGAAAAAACAGTGGATAATGCAAAAAAAAAAAAACCATAGAATGGTATTTTAAATTCTCCGTTAAAATGGTAATAAAAATTAGAAGTCAGGTGCAGTGGCATGTGTCTATAGTCCTAGCTGGGAGGCTGAGGCAGGAAGATAGCTTGAGCCCAGGAGTTGGAGGCTATAGTGTGTGAATTGCAACTGCACTCTAGTCTGGGCAATATGGCAATATCCCATCTCTTTAAAAAATAATTAGAGGAATAGTACCTCACAATCCTCAAAATGATTTCTGCTTAACTTTGTGTCAGATTATATGACAGCAAAAAACCTAAACAGACCTAATGCAGAAAGTATTTATCATAAGAAAATAATACACAGAATTGGCCGGGCATGGTGGCTCACATCTATAATCCCAGCACTTTGGGAGGTCAAGGCAGGAGGATTGCTTGAGCTCAGGAATTTGAGACCAGCCTGGGCAACATGGCAAAGCCCTGTCTTTTCAAAAAATACAAAACTTAACAGGCCGTGGCATATGCCTGTAGTCCCAGCTACTTGGAAGACCAAGATGAAAGGATAGTTTGAGCCAAGATTGCAATACTGCACTCCAGCCTGGGGAATATGGCAAAACCCTGTCTCAAAAAAAAAAAAAGAAAGAAAATGAAAATAATACATAAAATTATTTATTTGGACTAATCACCACTAAAAACACTCTGATAACATGATGTGTTTAAATAAATAAAATTCCCTGAATATTTTACCAGAGATCCATGAGCTATACGACAGCTTTAATTTAGGGTTAACTTTAAATGTAAAATTTAACTATTTTCTATTTGGTATTCAAAGCAATAAAAGTGGGAGGTGAGGCAGAAGAACACATCCTTGATCCTCAAGTACATGTGTGCGCAATACGGTATAGCGAATTTGAGGGTTCAACTAAATAAGAATAGAACAGACCATCCTTGATAGCAGTATGAAATACACACTATACAAGGAAAGTAAGCAAATAAATGACTTATCTGTGCTGAACTGCACACTATTTATAACTAATATGGTAAATCCTGTGGAAATCCAAGAGAATTTAAAATATTAATTTTCTATTTATATTATTTATAAGTAAAAGTAAAGTGTATGTTTAAGCAATCAAAGATCCTTAAAGACTTTTGTACTTTGTTCAAATTTTTGAAACATAGAAATAAAATGCATTTTGTCTTGTTAGAGTTACATTCTACATCATCTGACATATGTATAATATTGTGGAAACATTATTTCTTAAGTGACTTTTTGATTGGAAAAGCATTTATTTTGGCTATAGGAAGGCAGTATATACTGACATTTCCCACTCTCATGTCATGAGATCATGTCTCTCCCTGAAACCATCTCAGTGGTTGTTGCCGGCACACAACAAATTTTATAAATATTGGTAAAAAGAAGAATGAGCTGAGTCTTCTCCTTAAATGTTACAAATGCAGATTGACTTTGTCTTATGAAGGGTTGGTGGATATTACATGCCATATAAATCAGAGACAAGATAGCGTGGTAAAAAACAGTCTGGGCTTAGAGGGGGAGACACGAGTTCTAGACCTAATTTTGCCCCTAAATGGAGAGAGGAAGAATTTTTACTCCGATAGTACTTAAAAAAATATCACTGGACTAAATGATCTGAAAAGGCCCTTCCCAGGAAACCTAAAATTCTATAATGTTATTATTCAACTCTAAGTATAATAAATTATTGAACTCTAAATATAATAAATTATTAATAGCTGCAAGAAGAAAAGCTATAGTTAGGCTGACAGATTGATTAATCAAAGTGATATTTAGTCTTGCATTAAGATGTTGTTCCATCTTCATTAATGGGAGACATAAAATGCTTAAAGTTTGCTTTTGTATTTCTCAACTGGAATTTTAGTTTGGCTACACTTTGCTACATTTGTAAATATTAGTAAAACATTTAGTAAAATTAAAGCAAAGAAGTGATTATTTTCTATGACAGGAATTTGAATAAAATGCTAGTTTATAAATTTTCTACTTGTTAGTTTTTGTTAAGGAAAATAAATTTGGTAATATACTTATTCGTCTTAGAAAAATAAAGAGAAAGTTCTATGTATCTCACACTGTTAATACTTAGGCACATTAAAAATAAATACCCATGAAAATTAGTATACTCATTAATTATATTCAATTGGCCTTCATAAAATAAACTAATTGCTTTATTTCCTTACCTGACAGGTTAGACTGACAGGTTGGGGGGGAGGTTCAATTAAAGCAGAGCATATTATCACCCCTGATTAGCTATACATAAACTCAAACAATTATGCAGATATAATCAGATGCAAACATGAATTCCAAGTTCCAGAAGTAGCCAAGTAAACAACAGCCAAGCAAACAAACAAGTGGGAATTTAGAAAAACAAACTGTCATGGAAAATCTTCAACAAATTTTTAAAAACAGAAAGCAAATAGCATGAAAATCAAAGGATACAAAAAATCATTTGCAATCCGAAACCCCTCATTCTGTTGATATGCCAAATAACGTTCAAAACACTTAAGAAGACAGCAGATCGCGTCATTAATATTACTGCCATGCTTTTTAGTTTTATTTGTTAGAGTGTGGCATCATTCTCCTCTCTATTCTTCAAACAGGAAAAATAATATTCACTCAGTCAACAAACGCAGCACCATGGTGAAGGCAATCATAGAAAACTAGCGCCTGGAGTTGGATGTTTCCACCACATCTCCCTGCTACTGTCAAATAGCTTACATTCAGAGTGAGAGTAGGTGCCACAAATCTGGGAAGGTGACCTGATCATCTTTTTTTTTCACTAAATGAAAACTTGTTGATCTTACTTATGTTTTTTCGGGTGCTTTCATAACCTGATTTATTTATGCAAGGATGACAAATGCATCAACTTATCTTCATTCCACCCTCCCTGATCCTGGGCAGACCTCAACCACCACCTCAGGAACATGCTAGTTCCCTGAGCTTGGCTGAGCTCAGAGCCCTTCAAGACTTTTCCAGGCAGCTTTCCCAATAAATCAGATGGCCTGTGTAATAAAACCCATTTACCTTTTAAATAGGTGACTACTCAGAAGAATGCTTTGACTAAAAGCATAAGTAACGAACTGACAGGTAAAGCAGAGTCTGAGAAGAAAGATGTTGATAGTGCCAGTCCAAGCAAGGGAAGCAATGAGCAGGCCCAAAATCTCCAGCGCTCCAATCCTGGTAGCCCAATAATCTTTCTCATGCAGGTAGTGCTTTGAGATATGAGGTTGATGCCATTGACAATCAAACTATATCATTGTTTCCCCTTCTTCTGGTCTCACCTTATATAAAAACCTCTTAATATTTTGTTCCCACATGATTTTATTGACCCATAAAGTCAGAACATCACATTCATTTGGCATAACTATTCAAATTTTATGTGACAATACATTGAAAGTCCATTTTATACATCACGTCCTGTGAGGTTACTTAATGTGAAATGACCCCTAAGAGATGGTTCTCCTCTTAGTGCACTGACAAACTTAGTTTCTGAGACTACAAAGTAAGGATCCAATGCTGAACCATGATAAATCCCCAAGACATGTGTGTCATCTAACAGTATATCTTAATAACCAAACAGTTGAGATTTATTTTCAATGTCACTTCTTTTTCTTTAGACTTTCAACATGTAACATATGGAATAAAGGTCCCTCATGATCTGAGCTCCATCTTTTCTTCTTTTACCTCCAGTGTAGTCCTACAGTTTGTATCAGCAGCAGGAATTCCACTCATGGCAGCGTTGGTGGTGGAGGGTAAGTATATTGCTTCAGGACATCAAATCTAAAGTTATAAAGCAAAATCTCAAATAGGAGAATAAGCAACAACATTGGAAGTTGGGAGCATTAAAAGCTTGTAGAATTGGCCAGGATGTAATATGAAAAGGAATGCATTTTAGATCCAAGAGAGTTATCAATAGTCTGTCGGAAGCTCTTTTTCATTGTGGTACTTGCCGCTTTAGCAGAAAGTTGGTAGCGTAAAGTAGTTGTATGGTTCTTCAACACCACAGCTCAAACCTATCATTTCCACAAACCCTGAGGTCTAGCTACCCAGAATGACTTGGTGCTCTGGAATTTGCATGTTTCACATATCCCCCTACCTTTGCACATGCTCTTCCTCATTTCCAGAATATCCACTGGTCTTTATTCAAAGTGTGCCTCTCTGCTCCCTTAGCATTTATGGCACTGGAATTTAAGTTGTCCCTATATATTTTCTTTATGAATTTAAGTTCCTTAAAATCAGGGCCCTATTTAAGACATCTTAATGCCACTGAAGTGCCTACCACAGTATTTTATATATATATAATAAGATATATAATTTGATCATTGAATTGCTTATTAAAATACATTGAATAGAAAATCCTGATGCTATTATACTAGTTGAAGATATTCTCATAAATCCTTATTTATTCATTTATCTGACAAATGTGTATCAGAGTTTTGGGGGTTTGCTTTTCTCTTTTTTAATGTGTTCAACCTTGTGCTAGGAATGGGAGATATGAAAGTGACTCAATCCCAGCCATTAAGGAGAACAAGGTCTTGGTAGAAAGTTGTCACTTTTACTCATAGAACATCGCTATCCAAACTGCTACTAAATATACAGACTAAAAATGTTTCATTGAAATACCTAAATATTTAATAAATTAAAGGCGGGAATTTTATTTATGCATTGATTATTCAAGTTTTTACCGATCACTTTCCTCTGCTTATTAACCATAGTTTAGGTATAGAATTGTGATACACATTAAAGGTGATTTTGATTAATAACCCCACATTTTCCTATTTTCTGTCACTGAGGCTCACAGTCCTGCTCAGTTGCTATAGTATAATCCATTTAGTTCAGTAACTTTCAAAAACTGAAAAAGGCAGATTTTTATCGCTTATATCCACAAACTATTAGGTTTAATATTAGCCCATTTCCTCATCAGAAACCATGTCAGGACACAAAAATCCTACAGATTCATGTGAGTGGTTTAATAATTTAGGACTTGTAACATTCAAAACTCACAAGTAACCAGTGCTATTTGAGCTATAAAACAAATATATTTTTACTAGGTAGTTTAACAATAACTTTTTATCTTAATGAAACTCACATATCAGCCTTTCTCAATGCAGTATCTAAGTATCAATAATATCTGACAATTAAAAACACTAAAGAGTTACACAGGAATGGAAAAATGTTGCATATATTAATTTTTTATGTTCCACATATAAAATTCTGTGATAATAGGCAACTGTTATAGGAAGTATATACTTGTATAATAATTACACTAAGCAAATTCATGTGCCCAGAAACAAAATTGCAAAGCCTCAATAATGAAAGCAAATGCAAGATTAAATCCTAAAATGAACTAAAGAAAAAATTTGTTATTTATTTATTCATTTATTTTTGAAACAGAGTCTCACTCTGTTGCCCAGCCTGGAGTGCAGTGGTGCAATCTCAACTCACTGCAGCCTCATCTTTCCAAGCTCAAGGGTTCCTCCCACCTCAGCCTTCCAACTAGCTGGGACTACAGGTGTATGCCACTATGTCCAGCTAATCATTTTGTATATTTTTTGTAGAGACAGGGATTCACCTTGTTGCCCAGGCTGATGTTGAACTCCTGGACTCAAGCAATCCACCCAACTCGGCCTCCCAAAGTATTGGGACTTCAGGGATGAGCCACTGCACCAAATCAAATGAAAAAATAATTCATACTCTCTTGCTACTAGTCTTTAAAATTTAAAATAGACCCCATTTTATATATTTCTTTGAAACTTATCCTTTAAAAAAGTCTGTTTAAAGTCTTACTTTTCTGTTGGGTCTCATGTTCTTGGTAAAGTGGTCTTTAGATCAAGTTTGATGTATACAAATATCATTTATCTATCTATTCCAGTACATTTGCTGAGCTCCCATCGTGAACTTTGAGTCCCTGAGGATCTCGACATTAAGAAGCTTCCTGCTGTAGAAAATATCTAAGCTGTATAAAGAACAATAACAACTAGGAAAGGCATGAAATCTAATTTCTGTAACTCAATTCAATTCAATAGAACTCATAGCCTTATTATCTGGGGAAAAGCAGAACATATAGGCCCTAATTTTAGTCATAAACTTTAGTCTAGATGTATTTTCTAGTAATTATTCAGAAGAAAGTGATAGTCATGGGGACTCAGCCCCAGAAGCAGCCGTCTTTTGCCACTACATCAAACTCTGCTGTATTAAGTTTTCCAAAAATAGAATTCACATCTTCAAATTCACATATTTCCTCAGGTATCCCCAACAGATTTCTCCCCCAACAGACAAACATTATGTTCTTACCATTGACAATCATTTCAACTGTGATACAAGATATTGATTCTAAAAAATCAGGGGTAGTATCAGCTCTTTCCAGGCCCTTCTAGCTTTAAATTTTAGGAAACAGTGGATGTCACTTCTTCCCAATGTGAAGCCACATGGGCTGGGTCCATTTTTCCCTCAGATCACAGAAAGAAAAGTAAGCAAATAGGGGAAAAATCAGAGTCTAGTTCACTTTTTTTTTTTTTTTTTTTTTGAGATGGAGTCTTTCTCTGTCACCCAGGCTAGAGTGCAGTGGCACCATCTCAGCTCACTGCAACCTCTGCCTCTGGATTCAAGTGATTCTTCTACCTCAGCCTCCTAAGTAGCTGGGATTACGGGCATGTGCCATCAGGCCCAGCTAATTTTTTTGTATTTTTAGTAGAGACGGGGTCTCACCACGTTGGCCAGGCTGGTCTCAAACTCCTGGCCTCAAGCGATACACCCACCTCAGTCTCCCAAAGTGCTGGGATTACAGGTGTGAGCCACCGCACCTGGCCAGATTTTAGTTCATTATAGATACCATATCCAATCACACTTAATTTTACCCTACATCAATTTTGTAAATGACTGGTATAATAACAATAACACAAATGGGCATTTCATTATAAGCTTCATATAAAACAATTTATTTTTAGATACATAGGTGTATCTAAGATGTATTTAGATATATAAGTTACAGTTTGACATCATGATTAAGAGCATGAGTTTTGGAGTCAGACAGGTGGATTTGAAATCTAGCTGAACCACCACTGATGTGACCCAAACAAGTTACAGAAGCCCCAGTTTCCACTTTCACAAAATAAGGATAATAAAAATCTACCTAAAAAAAAAAAAAAGAAAAAATCTATCTCAAAGGGTGATGTGCCTGAGTTCCTTAGTAGGAAGTAAGCATTATAGATGTTACTATTATTCAACAAAATACTTCCATTAAAAAAAAGAAAGGATAAATATCCATGAAAAGTTCTCTACTATTAAGTCAATATAGAGAAAAGTTTCTGTAGAGAGATCCAAGATGGCCGCATAGGAGCAGCTCAGGACTGCAGCTCCCAGTGAGGGTGCAGAGGGTGAGTGGACGCCGCATTTCCAGACAGATTTTTATTACCCCCAGACCAGGAGATCCCCAGGCGGAGCAGCCCCACGGGTCGCCAGTGCGGCTGTTTGGGCCGGCGCGGCTGCTTTGCCGGCGCCCCGGCGCGGCGGTTCTCCTCACAAAATCCACTGGTCTGTGTGCCCTTTTAACTGGCGAGTGGAGCTACGGGAAGGCGGATTAAAAAGGGGACTGAATCAGGGAGCCAGCCCAGGAGATTCCCAGGCAAAAAAGCGCTACGAATCTCAGCGCCGCTGTCTCAGCCTGCGCAGTGTGTCCCCGCAGGGGAAATCACACAGATCCCGGCGCCTTTTCAACA
>PVKP010032617.1:12846-25861 GCA_004027715.1 Plecturocebus donacophilus | reverse complement strand
TAAACACAATTATTGGCATAAAAGAGGTTTTTAATACCCATTTTTAGACTGTATTCTAGCCTGGGCAATAAAACAAGAATCCCATTCTCTCTCCCTCTTTCTCTTCCTCTTTCTTTCTCTCTTTCATTCTTTTTTTCTTTCTTTTGCTGTTTCTTTCTTTCTCCTTTTCTCTCTTTTTCTAAAATATCTTCCTCTTTCTCTTTCATTCTTTTTTTTCTTTCTTTTGCTGTTTCTTTCTTTCTCCTTTTCTCTTTTTCTAAAATCTCTTCCTCTTTCTCTCTTTCATTCTTTTTATTCTAAAAAAAGAAATGCCTGCACAGTCAATACCTTTCCTAGATGTTTTCTGAACTTTCAAATGAAGAACACTTCTTTCCAGCAAGAACTGCCTGTTCTAACCTGAGACATATCTCAATCCATCCTCTTTCTCCATCCTACTGCCACCAACATAGCCCGGCAGCTAACATCCTGCACCTGGATGACTGGGCAGTCTCCCCACTTCTGATCTTCACCCTCTCAGGTGCAGAGGATAAAAGCTCTTCCCCAGAGCTTCTGAGCAAGACAGTGCCGGTGTGTTATCCCAGCTCCCCCACCCAGGCCACCACCTTTCACCTGTGCTCTGGTCACACTGTGACCTCAGCACCTGAAGTGTGCCAAGCTCACCTAGCTTTTGCACATGGCGCTCTGCTCACTGGGAACTCTCCCTGCCACTTCCTGGTGCCTTGACTCACCTCAGAGAAGCCTCCTTGACCAGATACCCAAGGTAGCTCCTCACTATTCTCCACTCAGCGTACAAACCAAGAGGCCCCAGGAAACTCTTGGTTGGCTTCCACACAGAGCTCCTGCAGCCCCAAAGACCTGCTTAGTTCATTTTCATTTTGGCCAAAAGCTGCTTAATAAAAGATATTCTACTAAAATTAATTTAAAATTACACAAGACTTTTGGCCAGGCATGGTGGCTCAAGCCTGTAATTCTAGCACTTTGGGAGGCAAAGGCAAGCAATCAGCCTAGGCAACACAGTGAGACCCCATCTCAAAAAAAAAAAAAATTTAATAAAAAAAAAAAAATCATACAAGACTTTTAGCTAATTTCATTTTCAGCTTCTTCCCACTGTAATATAAATTGCATATGTTGCATATAAACAAATTCAGGTGTTCCCAAATTTTAGCATAATTTTTTAATTCTAAGTTATTAAGGAAAACCAGATAGTAAACCTACAGCTAGTAAGGGAGACCAGTGTCCTGGCATTTTGTGAAATCACAGCAATGTGTAAGCATTTCCTTCTGAATTCTTGATACTAATAGAGCATGAACTTTTAAATTCACTGAAGATGTAACATTATGAAATTTAGACAATAATCACAGGCTATTTAAGGAGGAAGACTGAGAAAGTTAAGTAACCAATGGAGAAATGGTCTGCCTTTCTGGGTGAAGATGCTCCCAGTGCCAACACAGCTTAGGCAGTGGCCTCGCCAGTGTGAAGGAGCCACTGTCTGCACAAGCTAGAACCCTCCCAGACTCTCCACCTGCTGACACTGAGCAGCCTCTGCCTCAGCCACAGCCACAGCCACGTCCTCAGCCACCACCAAGGCCCCAGCCCTGGTCTCAGCCTCAGCCACAGCCTCAGACGAGGCCACAACCATAGCCCCAGCCCCAACGGCAGCCTCAGCCTCAGCAACAGCCACAGCACCAGCCCTGGTCTCAGCCTTGGCTTCAGCTTTAGTCATAGCCTCAGCCACAGCCTCAGTGCTTGGGTCGGACACGGCCATGCACCAGGAGCCCCTGCCAATCTAATCTGCATTCTCCCACAGAAAGTGGCACGTACTTTCTGTAACTGTATTTTTTTTTTTACTTTCAAACAAGCTTACTGCAATGAGAACAGTATGAGCATTTTATTATACTGAGGAACTTTATCAAAAATTATATGAAACTGTTAATCCTTTTAGAAGTTGTTGGGATCCTGATGGGGATGAAGAAGCATAATTATGTATTGTTTAATGTTAGCATAAGAGATGGATAGAAAACACAACTGATTTTTTAAGTCCAACAATTTTTCGAATGACCAATATTTTATTTGTTCAACTTCTGGGTCATCTTGATGTTATAGTCATTCCTAATCTTTCACCAAGCAAAACATGAAAAATGATAAAAATAATAAAATAAGAGACTCCCAGTAACACAAAGCTTTTATAATAGTAATTATGGAACACGGATATTTTAATGAATTTCATATTGCAATGAAGACGCTGAACACTTAGAGACAATTATATCGATACAATAAAAACTGATTTCACAGAACACTTATAAATGCATACACTGTCCTCCAAAGAAACATGTTTTTCACAGATTTAAGTAACAAATGATTTACATAGGATTCTTCAGATTCCAAAATATGTACAGAATTTTTGTCTCTACAGAAACTGATGAGCAGTGGTTGAAAAAGAGAGTTGCTTTGCCCAACAACATGGCTCTTATGAAATTCTGTATTGATACACACTTTACAGTAACCACACGTTTTCCGTCTATTATTAAATGAAATTCTGGACACATCAGCATAAAGAACAAAACTGTTCCCGTTCCCAAATACTGTTTCAGATGACATCACATGTGGCTGACAGCATGACTTAATTTAGCCACACACACACACCATCCCCAACTTGTCTGTGACTCGTGATTAACACACTGCAGCAGCAGTGGTGAGTTCACATTAGAAGATGACACAGCAGCAAACAGCAAGGCGCTCCCGCTCCCGAGAGCTCTGCCTCAGCACCACAGCTGCGTCCCAAGGATGTGCAGGAGGAGCCGTTTCTGAGGTCCCTCCAGTTTGCTGGAGAAGGTGAGCAGATGTGGCAGTGAAGGTCACCAGCATGCCTGGAACTCAATGGCCACTCTGAATATGGATTTTTAAAAGCTTCAAAAATGTTTTAATCTGGTTCTTAAGTTTGATTTAGCTATTTGCAGCCATCTTTCAATGCTCCTAACCATCATCCTAAGACACCTAGACTTTCAAATTAAACCCAGAGGACCCAAGCCGGCACCTGTGCAGTGGCCCCGGAAGCCGCCCTGGGCTCAGGCCTTTGCATGTGCAGTGCGGGAGGCTCTGGCAATCAGACCTCCGGCCATGAGAAAAAGCAGGGCCCAGCAACATCCGGACACAGCACAGCTATGCATTAGGCAAGTTCACTCAGGACAGCAGGAGCCAAAACCTGAGATTCTCATCAACCGGAGGGACCAGGAGGACTCTGTTCTCTGAACAGTGCAGTCAAGAAACAATGTCAGACAAAAACACAACACATTTTTTATCTTTAACATCAAAATGACTGAAATATTTGCTGTTTGTCCCTTAGCCACATCAGATCCAAATGAGGTCACTGTCGGTTATTCTTGGGCCCCGGGCTGTCAGTCATTTCAGAATCATTCTGGAGGATTTAGATCCGAAGCTCATAGGACCAGCCCCTGAAGACCGAAGTAAGGAGGTGCCTCTCACCCTTGGTGAGCTGCATGGAAGCATGGGTCTGAAAGTCCCACGTCCTACTGCACCTGCATCTACCAGTCACCAGATGGGTTCCCTCCCACATCACTGTAAAACAGGGCAAAACACAAAGACCTGGGGCGTCACAAGACAACTGTAAAGATCATCTTCCTGTGTCTCTCCAAGTGGTAAGCCTCCAGGTGGACGTATTGAACGGACTGAAAATACGAGAGGCAGGAACTGAGAGCCTCTTTACCAAAACTGTAACTCAGCAAGAAACACTAACATACAGATACCAGGTGAGCAGCAATTCCCAAGAAAGCAAGAACACCAGGCTCCCTCAGCAGGAACGGGACTGGCACTGAAAGGCGTCCCCACTGTGGGAGCTGGAAGTGTCTTGTCACAGGGCCTGCTGCCTGCGGCCATCAGCATGTGCACCTAAGTGGAGAGCCCACACCTTCAGGACACGTCGGTGTGACTGTCTTTCCTGCCTTCGGAACTGAACTCAGTGTTCCAGCTATAAACCAAAGTGCTCCAGTCAGGCACCAGTAAGACCCAGTTTCCCAGAGACCCATCTCTGAGGTAGTGTTGTTGGCTCTCAAACACCACCATGGGAGTGAGCCCGTTCGAAGCACACGACTAAGGTGTGGAGAATTTACTGGGCTCTGTGTGCAGGCAGCAGGGTCTCTGATCAAGGTCAAGTCACATTCAATGGACAAGTCATTTGAAACATCTGAAAACTTTATAACCACAGCTATAAACTAAAGTGCTTTACATTCATTTTGCTTAATATTTGAAATCGGTGATAAGAATCCTATTTCAAAATTTGCGAGCATGAGACCTTGGGAGATTGAAATGATTTTCTACAAAAAAAGCAGAACCCTTTTCTTTCCTAAAGAAACTCCAAATGGTACAAGTCCAACATCCCATGCTTCTTTTTAACTTCTAAAATCCAGGTTACCTTTGCAGAACTGTAACAGAAATGACAGTGGAAGTGGACTACACAACAGCACGTGCTGAACCTCACACAGAGGTAAACACAAATCCCGGAGTGATCCTGCTGGTCACCAGCCAGCACAGGCAGCCCCACAGCCTTCCCAGCACAGGAAGATACGCACAGTTACTGCAGGGGACGCAGGACTGCCAACGCCGCCACATAATACACAGGTTCACATTTAATTCACACAAATGTAATGCCCTACTGTTCACCTGTCCAACGTCAACAACTCACAACCATTTCATGTGCTACACGGGAGGTTAGCTTCGCCTCTATGGCCTAAAGGACCCAATACACGTACACAAAACAAAAGTAAAAAATACGACCACACTTGTCTCTGTACACTTCATGCAAGCTGGGCACTATGTGAAAAGAACACATACAAAGCACCCTTCCCAGGGTCAAACTCTCATAAAAATGGCTGATTAATATGCAAAAGAGCCTGCACCCGTCAAAGGTCCATGCTGGCAAACAGTGACACTAAGGACTGCCGGTGACCTTATTTTTCTTGCAGCAATGCAGGGATGTTGATGTTCCAACCAATGGCTTGTCGGTCAAACCCACAGGTGAACAGATTGCACACAGGGTGGTCTTCGCTCCACGCCGAGCAGCATACCATTCTCCTGTGGCCCTAGTGACATCAAACAAACCAAGATCAGTGCATTATTCCTGAGAGTAAGATGTGTAAGACCTCAACCAAATGAATAACCCCATCACTCAAAGCAAGTACTTTAGTCGTTAAAACGACACGGCGAGCAGGACCAGTCCCTGAGAGCCAAGACCGCCGAGCAGGGCACAGCCACAGAGCGCGCAGCCAGCCGGACGAGCGAGGCTGGGGCCCCAGCGAGCTCAAGGGCTGGTGGGACTTGCCTCAAAAGCACTGGATGACTCCTTCCTTAAGAAAATGAGTAAGATTCCAGTCAGACAAAACAACTAAATGATCAATGGGAAATTTTTGAATAAATGAGGCTAGGAGATATTTAGGGGTAAATTTTAACTCAAAGACTTCAAATTCCATTTAACAAATAATTGGCTTCGGTAATAAAAGAACTAGAAAAATACATTTGATGTCATATAAAACAAGGATAAATAAATGGCCTTTTAGGTAGATTCCTGCCATCTTCAGGAATTCCAGTTAAATATCAGCATGTTGGAAAAGTTACTGCAAAATATTTAACAGAGCTTAGAGCATGTCGGTGTGTACGTACGTAGCAGACGCAGGCTCTTAGACAACACTTGGAATATCTGTGAGCAATGCCTTAGGAGCCACCTGCATTTTCTAAATTACACAACAGCTCTCATGGGTTGCCATTACAGCATAAGGTACAAGAGTCAGTATTAAGTAAAGCTGACAGATTAAGAAACACTCAAAGAACGGCATAACATTTTCCTGCAAAATAGTCACATATAAATATCTTATTTATGCATTTGGAGAGAGAATCACAATAGTCCACAAATATGAAACAACTGTAAGAAAGACCATATAACAAAGGATTACAAAAGGCACAAGAAAGGAAGCAGCAATGCATCCATTAACTGGCGGTAAAACCAAGGCTGTGGGCAAGAGCTCTTTAAGGTGAAACTCATGGCATTCACTGCAGAAGTGCCAAGGACAAAGAGCTTCTAGGAGAGAGTCAGCCAGCACTTTCGCCTCAGGCAGAGTTCTCATGGGATTTCTATCTCATGCGCCCACAGCATCGCCACCCAGGAAGCAGATACACCCCGAAGATGCCCCATGCCACTGTGGCTGCCCCAATGCACATGATGTGCTCCAGGACACTCAGCACGGGGCCACGTGGGCCTCTACTTCACAGGGACCCTCGCGCCCCAGGAGCCTCCACGTCACAGGGACCCTCGCGCCCCAGAAGCCTCCACTTCACAGGGACCCTCACACCCTAGAGGCCCTCCACAGGGTTCTGTGACATTGAAAACCACATTTCTCTGAAGAGGTGTTACAAGTTCTAAATAAAGTTAAGTCACATTTATTAATCTTAAAAATAAATCTGTTTCACATACCACTTTAGGAGGGAATAAACCCAGGCACAGAATACTACAATGCCAACAAAACTGAATGTCCACAGATAACTGAAAATAAAACTGTCTGCATGGAATTAGGACCACAAAGAACCATTTAGAATTCCATTTTTCTGAGGGAAAATACTCTCAAAGTAAAAGTCCTATTCATTCTTATGACTTTGTGCTTCAAAATGCAAACTTTACATGATGCACAGCAATTTTACAATTCACATGGGCACGCTGAAAAGAGAACATTCTAGCGTGTTTAAGATGCAGCTTAGGGGACACATGATACTCAGCTGTTAACAAAATATGGAAAGATTCCCCAGGACAAGCAATTTATGGCTTTGTTAGGGTTGTGAAGTATATTTTAGTTACTCTAATTTATCAGATTTTTCTAGTCCACTATTTTGATTTGTATCAAGGAGTAAAAACATCAATAGTTAACTTTGAACAGTGCATGCAGGCACCGTGAAAGGGAACTGAAAAGACACCCAGTCTCAGGGAATGTCATTTCCAGAAAGCCTGTGCCACAGGAAGAAAAGCTATTGCCGCACTGGAAGCCCTCACTTTCGCACCTGCCTCCCTGACTGCCCACCCTGCCTGCCGTTTCTGAGGCTCACACCACGGGCAGAGCAGCTATGGCCCATGAGCCACGAGCCGGTGTCCACAGAATGAGCCACAGAGGCACTGAGGGGGCCACCCGTGCTGCCTGTGAGCGTGTGCGGCCCTGTGTACCCACAGGGGGTCTCAGGGAACAAATCCATCTACTCACACAGGTATCAAGACAGTACTCCAACAAGATCAAAAGAAGATAGGAAAGAAGGAGCCTCCGGGAGGTTCTGTCAAGCACAAGACTGGGGAGACGCTACATCGACTGTGGGGGGTTTCTGTGCATCGCAGCTGCCCTGGTGACCTCCTGGGGGAGATCCAACAGCGAACACCACTCACACTACGGCCCAGGCCCAACTCAGAGCACGTCAGAATCATCAGGGAATTTGAACAGCGGCCCCCAGGGCCTCCACGGCCTCTGCATCTGTGCAGGTGCCGCAGTCTCAATTCTCTTTGTGCCTTCCAGACAACCAGAATGGGTGGGCTGAACAGCACATACCCAGAAACTGCCTCCACCATCTTCCGAAGTTAGCAAGGAGCAAGCCCTCACCTTACAAAAAACTAACATTTAAATAGATTTCTTCCTGTCACAACAACCTGCTATAGAAATGGGCTTTTCTGGCTGGAGGTGGAGGAGGTCCCACCTTAAAGACCCCTCAGTCTACAACCAAGCCAGCTTCTGCCTGGCCACAGTGCCCATGCAGCCTCTCAACACTTCCAGTCTGTACGGCCTCAACTGCAGACATCTAAGCCTGCTTCCCTACAGAGGGGCCACTAACACGTACACGAAAAGCTTGTTCCTCATGGCTGTGAAACAGAGGAAGTGTATGTTTTATCTTATTTATTTTTAAACTTAAAAACTGATCATGGTATTAAGAACACTGAAGTAAGTCTGGAATAACGGGTATACAACTCTACTTTTTCAACTTTAAACTTTATGAACTCAAGTATTTCCAATGAAAATTTGGCAGGCAAAGACTTAGTAAGAAAATAAGAATGTAAAATATCTCCAATAATTTTATATTGATTACATGTTGAAATTATATTATTTTTGCGTATTTGATTAAATAACGCTAACTCTATTGTTCAAGTTAATTTCTGTCATTTCCCTCTGTTAATATGGTTATTAGAAAATGTGAAATCAAATGTGCAGCTCACATTCCGTTTCTACTGGCAGCAATGGGCAGGCTGTGTGGCCCATCCTTCCACCGTGCCCTGTGTGTGCACAGTGACCGTGCCATTACCTGTCGGCTGCTCCGGGGAAGCCGTGCCAGGCGCACTCCTGACATATCAAACAGTCTCACTTGTCGGTTGTCATGGGGGAGGGCTATGATTTTTTGGCCGACACATACGTTGATCCTGCAAAGTAGAGATGAAAGTGGATTGTGTATGAAACAGTGACACTGTAAGTTTTTGAGTTTACAGATAATGATGCAGGAGATTCCTTATTATTCACAATTCAAAGCAGACTACATTAACAAACTAGGTGTACCACCTGCTTCCATGCAGTATTAAAAGGAGACCAAATTACTCACACATACCTATGAGATCACACAGCCCCCACGTGCATACACATAATACAGACACACACACACTGCTCAATGGTAGAACCAGACCCACCCAGACACAAGACCAACCCCTCACGGTGAGTAAAGGGACGTCCTCAACATCTGGCCACAAACGGGTCATTCTTATTCTCACAAATCTCACTAATCCAATGTGGTTTTAGACTAACTTAGTTTAAGTTTTCATGGAATACTGAGACTGTGCTAGAGGATGAAGGAGCCTAAACCATTTTCCCCAAGGCTCTATCAGTGAAACCTCTATGAATAAAACATGAAATCACAATCAACCCTTTCACATTAAACTAAGCCATTTACTTAACCAACAGATTTACTTTACCTGTTAATGGCAGAGTCCGTGCGAATAGTTGCAATGGGGGATCTCATGTTTTTCAAGTCCCAGACTTTCACCGTGCGGTCATCACTGCCTGAAACCACATTGTCTCCCACGGTGAACACGGCAGAGGTCACAGTGCTACGAGGAAAGGGGATGGGGTCAGACACAACAGCAAAGATGGAGAGGCGACACCACATGCTACACACAGAACCCTGACTGAGGGCGGGAAGGAGGTCGGAGATGCACAAGCTCCCAGCTGTCTCCTCTGCAAACCACGCCTGCCTCCCAGGGCCTCCCCACCAGTGCAAACAAAGGACAGCTGATTCCTTCCCAGTGGATGAGGAATACACAGTCCATTCTACTCTACACGCCCAGGCAACGGAACAAAAAGAAGGGACAGAAAGTAGGGCTGGACAGAACATGCCCAAATGTCTACATTTCTGGGTCTACAACAGAGAATAAAAAAAATAAAAAATAAATAAAAAAAAAAAACCATTCCAACAACTCTCAATGAATTTAATGACACAGGAATTCAAAAAAAAACACTCTGACAACTCAACAATTCAAACACGGACAAAGGACTTGGACAGACATTTTCCCAAAGAAGACACAAACAGCCAAGAAGCCCTGCACACCAGCATACACAGCGGCATTACTGACAACGGCCAGAGGTGCAAACCCACGTCCATCAGCAGATGGACTGAATGTAGCATGTGCACACGTTGGAATATTATTCAGGCATAAAAAAGAAATTCTAACACATGCTACAACATGAATGACTTTCAAGAATTCCCCTCATCTAAGATCCCTGAACAGGCAAATTCATAGACACAGGAAGTAGAACAGAGGTTCTCAGGGCCTGGGGGAAGGGCAGAAATGAGAAGTTTAACAGGCACAGAGTTTCTGTTCGAGAAAATGAAAAAGCATGAGAAATAGTGCTGGCAGTTGTACAACAATGTGATTTTATTTAATGCCACTGAAATACACATATAAAACAGTTAAAATAGTAAATGTTATATATATTTAACCACAAGTTTTATCTTAAAAAGTTTGAGGAAAAAAATTCAACATCAAAACCACTCTTGGAACCTGCTTATATAAATCCAACATAATAATTAATAATTTTCTTTTTAATTCAAATATGTTGAAGTATGTGGCCCTCAGGGAGAGGGGTTCAAGGAACTGAAGAGGCCCTAAAATGGTTAAGATGGAACTCAAAAGCTAGCAGAAGACAAGAAATAATTAAGATCAGAGTAGAAATGAAGGAGACAGAGACACAAAAAACCCTTCAAAAATAAATAAATCTAGGAGCTGGTTTTTTGAAAAGATCAACAAAATAGACCACTGGCCAGATTAATAAAAAAGAAAAGAGAGAAGAATCAAATAGATGCAATAAAAAGTGATAAAGGGGATATCACTACCAATCCCACAGAAATACAAACAACCATCAGAGACTACTACAAACAACTCTATGCACATAAACCAGTAACCTGGAAGAAATGGATAAATTCCTGGACACTTGCACCCTCCCAACACTAAACCAGGAAGAAGCTGAAACCCTGATTAGACCAATAACAAGGGCTGAAGTTGAGGCAGCAATTAATAGCCTATCCACCAAAAAAAAAGTCCAGGTCCAGACAGGTTCACAGCCGAATTCTACCAGACGTACAATGAGGAGCTGGTACCATTCCTTCTGAAACTATTCCAAACAATACAAAAAGAGGGAATCCTCCCCAACTCATTTTATGAGACCAACATCATCCTGACACCAAAACCCAGCAGAGACTCAACAAGAAAAGAAAACTTCAGGCCAATACCATGATGAACATAGATGCAAAACTCTTCAATAAAATGCTGGCAAACTGACTGCAACAGTACATCAAAATGCTTATCCATCACGATCAAGTAGGCTTCATCCCAGGGATGCAAGGCTGGTTCAACATACGCAAGTCTATAAACACAATCCATCAGGTAAAGAGAAGCAAAGACAAAAACCACATGATTATCTGAATAGATGCAGAGAAGGCCTCTGACAAAATTCAACAGCCCTTTATGCTAAAAACTCCCAATAAACTAGGTATCAATGGAACGTATCACAAAATAATAAAAGCTATTTACAACAAACCCACTACCAATATCATACTCAACAGGCAAAAACTGGAAGCATTCCCTTTGAAATCAGGCACTAGACAAGGATGCACTCTCTCAAACTCTTATTCAATATGGTATTGGAAGTTTTAGCCAGAGCAATCAGGCAAGAAAAACAAATAAAAGGTATTCAATTAGGAAAGAAGGAAGTCAAATTGTCTCTATTTGTAGATGACATCACTGTATATTTAGAAGACCCCATCATCTCAGCCCAAAATCTCCTTAAGCTGATAAGCAACTTCAACAAAGTCTCAGGATACAAAATCAATGTGCAGAAATCATAAGACAAACAGAAAGCCAAATGAAGAGCGAACTTCCATTCACAATTGCTACAAGGAGAATAAAATACCTAGGAATACAACTAACAAAGGATGTAAAGGACCTTTTCAAGAACTACAAACCACTGCTCAAGGAAATAAGAGAAGACACAAATAGATGGTAAAACATTCCATGTTCATGGTTAAGAAGAATCAATATTGTGAAAATGGCCATACTGCCCAAAGTATTTATAGATTCAACGCTATCCCCATCAAACTACCCATGAGCTTCTTAACAGAACTGGAAAAAAACACTTTAAACTTCATATGGAACCAAAAGACAGCCCGCATAGCCAAGACAATCCTAAGCAAAAAGAACAAACCTAAAGGTATCACACTGCCAGACTTCAAACTATACTACAAGGCAACAGTACCAAAACAGAGACATAGACCAATGGAACAGAACAGAGGCCTCCGGAGCAACACCACTCATCTACAACCATCCGATCTTTGACAAACCTGACAAAAACAAGCAATGGGGAAAGGAACCCCTGTTTGATAAATGGTGTTGGGAAAACGGGCTAGCCATGTGCAGAAAGCAGAAACTGGACCCCTTCCCGACACCTTACACCAAAATTAACTCCAAATGGATTAAGGATTTAACGTAAGACCTGACACCATAAAAACCCTAGAAGAAAACCTAGGCAAAACCATCCAGGACATAGGCATAGGCAAGGATTTCATGACTAAAACACCAAAAGCAATAGCCACAAAAGCCAAAATAGACAAATGGGATCTAATTAAACTTCACAGCTTCCGTACAGCAAAAGAAACAATCATAAAAGCACACTGGCAACCAAAATGGGAGAAAATTTTTGCAATCTACCCATCTGACAAAGGGCTAATATCCAGATTCTACAAAGAACTAAAGCAGATTTACAAGAAAAAAACAAACCCATCCAAAAGTGGGTGAAGAATAAGAACAGACACTTTTCAAAAGAAGGCATATATGAAGCCAACAAACATGAAAAAATGCTCATTAGAGAAATGCAAATCAAAACCACACTGAGATACCATCTCATGCCAGTTAGAATGGAGATCATTAAAAAATCCGGAGACAACAGATGCTGGAGGGGATGTGGAGAAATAGGGACACATTTACACTGTTGGTGGGAGTGTAAATTAGTTCAACCATTGTGGAAGACAGTGTGGTGATTCCTCAAGGATCTAGAAATAGAAATTCCATTTGACCCAGCAAGCCCATTACTGGGTATATACCCAAATGACTATAAATCATTATATGCACACAAATATTCATTGTGGCACTGTTTACAATAGCAAAGACCTGGAACCAATTCAAATCTCCATCAATAGTACACCAGATAAAGAAAATGTGGCACATATACACCATGGAATACTATGCAGCCATAAAAGATGATGAGTTCGTGTCCTTTGTAGGGACATGGATGAACCTGGAAACCATCATTCTCAGCAAACTGACACAAGAACAGAAAATCAAACACTGCATGTTCTCACTCATAGGTGGGTGTTGAACAAGTAGACACAGAGAGGGGAGCATCACACATTGGGGTCTATTGGCGGGGACAGTGGGAGGGAG
>PVKP010032617.1:0-12746 GCA_004027715.1 Plecturocebus donacophilus | reverse complement strand
TAAAATTGTATTAAACATATAAAGAAAGGATGTTATCACTTGAATTGCGCTGAGGATTATCGAAGAAACCAGTCAAAATCTGCAGAGGAAACCGTGTCCTCACTGGCTGAGGCTAGGCTGGCGGGGGCTGGGGTGACCACCTTAACCAGCGAGCAAAGGAAAGTCGCCAGCACTTGCCAGAAGGTATTTAGGACTCAAATAATAAAAAGACATTTGAAGAAGAAAATTCAATCACCTCTTTGCTTGCTGACAAAGTTCAGTAAAAAGAATGTGATAAAAACCTTACTTTTCCTGTAAGCTGAGGACACCTCACTCAGGCATGAACCACAGCTCTCTTCAGCTGTGGCCACGGGGGCTGCTCGTCCTGCCTGTCACAGGGCGGGGGTCAGTCCACATGCTCCCCTGTCCCCCATGACTGGCCCATCCAGGAAGATATGCCCTGACTTCAGGGCACAGTGGACAGATCCTGAGACGGGGGGCAGTGGCTTCTCAGAGAGACACAGGCTTGACCCCTACACTGTCTCCCAGGGGACAAACACTGGGGTCACTCTGTTCAGAGGCACAAAACTCATCTCATCCCTCACTGAAGCGTCTGGGATACCTATGAGACGACAGTATGTGAATTTCCACCTTTCCACGAAGGAAGTATCCTCTTGTCATCACAAATCACTAATTTACGCGGACAAAGCTTGGTTTTCACATCCACCCTCACCATCAAAGGTCCATCCATCCAAATTGCCTAGAACTTCAGAGTCCAACTGAAATGCCAGTCGTCCTGGCCACTGAGGCTCTATCATGAGATGAGATTTCACACTCTATGCGGCCCTGGATGAGAGAAGCACCATCCAGTCACCAAGCCCATTTATGAAAATCCTCCTCATGTAAGTGGACGTGAGCTAAATTCTAATTAAATCTAAGCTCTGCTGCATTACGACAAGGTTTTAAAACACACAACACTGAAGTACAGCAAAGCTACTAAGAAAAGAGCCAAGAAGATTCAACAGCACCTGGGAACTCGCTCTGACACTGAGTCCCCGGAGCACAGCCAGCATGCGGCGGCGGAGGCAGCACTTTCACATCTGCCTTCTCAGAGGCCCGGCCATGGCGCCCGCAGCTGCAGCACGGATTTGCTGACGCTCATTCCCCTGCCAGGACCTCACGTCTGGTCAGGGCCCTCCCCTGTGCTGGGCGTCTTGGCCCATGGATGCAGCAGCCGCCCTGCCCAGACACAGCAGGAACTAGAGCAGGCCCTTCCCCAGGGTGACCACCAACACGGTCTCCTGAGGAAACTGCCCGGCTGGAAACCACGGCATCATCATGAGGCATGACACGAGCAGACGCTCAACACAGTCGGGCAACGAGAGCAGCAGGGGTAGAGGGGAGACTCTGCAACACCAACCCAGGAACTCCTCCGGATCTTCATCTAAAAACACAAAGAACCTGAGGGCCTGACTACAAATCAGGCGCTCCCACGCTCCAGTGGCAAGGTTGCCACGAGGCCTGGCGGACCCCAGCTGCTGGGGTGGCCCGGAAGGGCGAGGGGAGGGCTGCCCCTGACTTCTCTTCGAACTGGAGTCTTCAGGATATCTGGCCAAGTTAAGTTTCAGTGAACATTCTGCTAAATAATGGGAAAAAAGGCTCCACAAAAGATTGCCTACCCCGTGTTAATGAAATAATACAAGACATTAGGTTTTTAATAAATCACAATCCTGACAAGTACTGTCGGACATCAAAAGAAAAAGGAACTGGCAAAGAGGCAGCAGTTTCCAAGGCACCCTCGGCCCGCAGGTCCCACGGGGAGGCTGGCGCGCACGGCCGCTCACTGGAAACGCTTCCGAGGCTGCCAGACTCCGGCAAACTCATTTATCTTGTCGTGTGGGGCAGCCGAGCATGCTCCTCCAGCTGACAGCATGGCACCTCCTTTCCACACACCACTGCCTGGTCTGGAACATTCTGCTCCCTCTGCGAGTCTCCATCAGCAGAAACGCCGCGAAGCTGGCATCCTCATTAGGACGAACAGCTGTCTACCAGCCACACAGAGACACAGAACTGCTTCTGCATAACAAACTGCCGAAATTTCACGGCGACGGAAAAAACACGATGCGGAAAACGCCGGGCCACAGAGCGCTGATGGGAGTGCTTTCCAGGCACATCAAACACTGACGACCATTCCCTTTCCTATTTTTAAAACGCAGCTTCCTCAGGTAATGTGTGTCCGTCTGAGAAGCAGGCCTGCGTGCCGAGAGAGAGCCAGCGTGCGCCAGAGGAGGCCCGCGGCTGGCAGCCCCATCCTGCGAACACAGGCTTCTCAGTCAAGGTACCGAGAAGAGGGCTTTGAAAGGAATGGCTGCGAAGGCACCACTGCGGCTTCATTGCCTTGGCGGGTCAACTGTTCTGTTACGGCACTTGTATAAAGTGCAAGTGCAACATCTGCATTGCCCAGCAGCCCTGACTTTCAAAAGTGCTCTAAGTAACCAGAGGACCCGCCAACAAGCCCACCCGGGACCCCCGGTGCCCTCAGAATGGGCGCGTCACAGCGCGAGGGAAGACGTGGGTAGCTGTGTTGTGTTCAGGGTCATCAGAGCCCTTCCCACAATTTTCCAAACTATCTGCGTGAAATCCGAGTAACACATGAATCGGGTCTTCCTTCACAGCCAGGCCACCCACATGCACACTCTGGAGTCTCCGAAGCCCCATCCCAGCCTCTCTCATACCCACGTCTTTCGGAATTCAAGAACTCACACAAGCCTTCATTCGATGAACTCGGAGGACTCACCAAAATACAGAAAGTCACATTCGAATAAAATGCATTTCTAAATACTCCTTGATGGCTACCTCTCAAAAAAGTGGATCCTAAGATAAAACAATCACAGCAAAAATCAAATATGTATCACATGTGATACTTTACTCAGAATTTAAAATTCAACTGTTCCCTGGAGAAGAGAAGTCAGTTCTCCTGACCTGTAGTTCTACCTCAGTAGTCTCATGGGGCCAAGCTACTCTTCAAACCACCTCGTCAGAAATAGTGAGACATTTCCCAACTGAGTCACTGATAAAGGCTGCACTACAGAACTGTTCATGCAACAAATACTTATTAATCACTGGCTGTGTGCAGGCCCCGGTCCCTATGAGACGGTGTGCAGCAGAGTGGGAGGTAAAGTTGCTGCAGTGACACCTCCCTCTTCCCAGGGAAGGGGGCAAGTGACTGGCCACTTTCAGAAGGTCAGCACTGTTAGGCACACAATAGCATCGTAATGGCTGGAAGTGCTGCCGACAGGTACCACAGCAAAGCTACAGGAAGCCTCTGCAATATTGTGTTACCACTGCCCGCAGAAATGAACTTCTAAAGTGACTTCAGACCACGCTAAAGCCTCCCTAAGATTTGACTAACTGAATTAATAAGAACCTTTCCACAGACTATTCAAAGAAAATATTTAGTTCAATATAACCTGACCACCTCACCCAGCCAAAGATCAGGTCCATGAGCTATGTGGGGGCACAGAGAGAACACTCTTCTGCTAGCTCAAGAGCTTCACCTCGGCTATGACACAAAGAAAGAAGACTCATTACAGACACGTTGAGCTGCGGTACCTGGACTCAGTAACAGCACTCATCTCTGTGAATTCCGGACTAAGCACACAGCACTCACCTATATGATCTCCAGAGTAAGCACACAGCACTCAGCTCTGTGATATCCGGTCTAAGCTTAACACAGCACTCAGCTCTGTGAACTCTGGACTAAGCATACAGCACTCAGCTCTGGGATCTCCAGACTAAGCATACAGCACTCAGCTCTGTGATCTCTGGACTAAGCACACAGTGCTTAGCTCTGTGATCTTGGACTAAGCGCACAGCATTCAGCTCTGTGATCTCCGGGCTAAGCACACAGCACTCAACTCTGTGATCTCTGGACTAAGCACACAGCACTCACCCATGTGATCTCCAGAGTAAGCACACAGCATTCAGCTCTGTGTTCTCTTGATCAGTTCTATCTCATGTACTGATCTTATAATCCTAGAATGTCAAGGCCACTAAGGACACAGACCGTCTCTTATAACTACTGCATCCGCAGGAGCCTATACAGACATATTTTCCAAATATATGCTCTTAACTTGTTTGCGACATGGCCTTCTGCAATATAGAAGAAATTCCTAACACCCATGCACTCATGTTCTTTCTTCATAGGAATGGCCCTTAGTCTTTTATTCGGGTTTTTATTTCTACATATCCATTTTAGAATGTTCAGCAGCCATGAGTAAGAGAAATCAGTGAGACTGAGAGAAACGGCATTAGAAACCAGCACAAAAATAGCAAAAAGCAACAACTGACTTCCAGAGAGGCCAAAAGAAAACACAACAGAGACAACACAGTAACCCCAGGCTGTGAGGCCGCACAGGCAGGGAGGCGGCGTGGCAATGCACACTCCTCAACAGACACGACACAGTAACGCCCAGGCTGTGAGGCCGCACAGGCAGGGAGGTAACGTGGCAGTGTGGTGCACACTCCCAAAGCACTGGTATGTCCCTCTCTTACACACACATGAAATAAAGTCTTTTTTCACAACGTATTGGTTCTTGAGGGATCACTGGAGAAATCACTCCTGGGGAACATCATGCTCTCCAAAGATGGTGTTAAATGAAGTGTTTCTCTGCTGTGCTGCTGAGCACTGGAAACCCTGCAGCTCAGAGGCGTGCAGGGACTTCAGGCAGCGCTGGCCGCGGCTGGCTGAGTGCACGCGGTGGCGGATGCTGATCAGAGGCTGCCAGGCAACCCTCACCTGCCACCCGGGCCCTGGCTCTGCAATGGCCATGCACACATCATGGTCACCACCATCCTTTCCAAACATAAGCTGGGGCTTTAGGCAGCCTCCCTCCCCACGCTGCCCGCTCTGCACAGACGCTGGTTTCTGCCATGTGGATTCTGACTGAGACACCCACACCTGTCTCCAGAGGCTGTCCTAAAGTCCCTCATAGTTAGGAAGTTTCCAGTATGTGTCAGTAGCCTGATGGCTGCTTTATGGTCATCTCAATGAAAAGTGACAGAATCTGATCAGTCAAAACAAAGCTTCGGGTAGAGCAATTCAAATGCAATAATTTCCTTAAGACCTTATTTTATTAGTTCCTGAGTAGCCCTTCTTAAATGAGGAACTTTAAAAGCATAAAATAGAGATATACTAAATCTCTTCTCACTTTTCAAAACAGTATTCTAACTTAGAAGCAACTTTAAAATGCATCAACAGGTAGCCAGGTACAGTGGCTCACGCCTGTAATCCCAGCATTTTGGAGGCTAAGGTGGGAGGATCACGTGAGGCCAGGATTTTGAAAGCAGCCTAAGCAACATAGTGAGACTAACTCTACAAAAAACGCACAAGTTAGCAGGCAGTGGTGGCACAGCCCTGTAGTCCCAGCTACTCAGGAGGCTGAGAAGGGAGGATCCCTTGGGCCCGGGAGCTCAAGACTGCAGTGAGCCATGATCATGCCACTGCAGTCCAGCCTGGGCGAGAGAGTGAGGCCCTGTCTCAAAAAAGAAACATAAAAATTTAAAAACACGCCCAGGGACTGGCTCACACCACCGGACACTGAGAGGGGAGGCCGGGACAGCAGCCCTGCAGGCGGTGGCACGGAGAGCGCTGCTCTGCTGGTGAGAGGCAAGGATTCCCCTCTGCACAGAAAGCACCATGGGCCTATGTGTGCCCAGCCACGCACTGCATCTGCTAACGTCTCCTTGGCAGCTTCTGTGGTAACAAGACAAAACATTCACTAATAGACATGAAACACCCAAAACCACCCACAACACGATCGCTGCAGTGAGATCCTGTTCCTGCCAACTGCTGCCCACTACAGTTCTCTGGAATCTGTGTACCCTACTCAGGCCAAGCAGCAAAGCTCAGAAAACCTGCCACAGGCGACAGAGGGAGTCCTCAGTGACCCTAGCCTCAGTTTTACAATAACCTTGGATATCAGCCGGTTATTACTAAGAATTGTATTTATATAAATATATACACTTCCTCAAAATAAAATGAATTATCTTAATTAATTTATACAGCAACAAGGATAGAACTAGGGGCCAGTATCTTAAGTGAGACAATGCAAACACCAAAAGACAAAGAGCACATGTCCTCACTGGCAGGTGGGAGCAAAACGACATACACACAAGGACAGCGGAGAACTGACGGACAGGGCAGGGACCCGGGGGCGGAGTGGACAACAGGACTGATGGACAGGGCGGGGATCCAGGGCGGCTGGACGCAGGATTGACGGACAAAGCAGAGATCCAGGGCAGGGTGGACACAGGACTGATGGACAAAGAGAGATCCAGGGAAGGATGGACACAGGACTGATGGACAGGGCGGAGACTCAGGGAAGGGTGGATGACGGGAGGACTGATGGACAGGGTGGGAACCTGGGACAGGGTGGACACGGGAGGACTAATGGACAGGGAGAAGACGACCTATGGCAGGGTGGATAACAGGTTGCCTGGTGCGTGCAATGAGCGTCACTGCAGTGAGGGGTACACTGAAGGCCCTGGCTTCACCTCAATAGAATACATCAAGGTGGCAAAACTGCACTTACACCTAAGGAATACCTACAACATTTTGTTAAGTTATCCTAATTTAATGTAACTAAAAAGACAACCACCAACCTTTCAAGCACACGGGTGGGGCTGTAACCCTGAGAGGAGACAGGCATGCTTCCAAGGCCCCGCAGATCATCCTCATCCCCATGCCACGTCCGCCCCGGAGGCCTTGCCACAGGCCCAGCCATCCTCGAAGTCACCACCTGGTAGACGGCTGGCTCTCCAGCTTTCCACAGATGACGACTCCAAGGCCATCACCAAAAGGAAAGCAGATCGCAAATGGATCCACAGACCACAAGCGGCCCTTCCAACGCCCACCTCTCAGGCAGCTGGCCGGACAGCGCCCAGGGGCCCACCCCCGAGCTGACACCTGCATGCCGACTGTGACCAAGCACCAAGCTCCGGTGCAATTAAAACTGCCCATCATCCAGCTAAAAATGCCACTTTCCAAACATCGTTTCCCTTTAAAAGCATAAAGAAAACTCGTAATACCGTGACACAGAGTGCAAAACTATGCTTACCTTTCCGAGCACACGATCTAGAATTCAGTGTTTAGGACCAACTAGCTCCCTTAGGTGTTTGGGAACAAAAGCATAAAAGATGTCATCAGTTCAAAGTCATCATAATTTTTCAACTGATTTCTTAACGTTTTCTTTGGTTAGATGTGTGTTTTGTTTTCTTTAGAAGAAAGCATCAAAGGCCACATTTTGGGAATGAAGTTACAATCGTCTGTAAATAATTAAAGCATCCTCAAATACTGCATTCATGTTGAGATGATCTTCTGTTTTTTCAATGCTGAAACTTATCCACACTGCAAACACGGCCAGCCCAGCACGAGGCAGAGCCGCCGCCAGCCATGGAGGAGGCTTAATGGCCAGTGACGCCTCACACGTCAGCTCCTTTTTATAGCAACCAAAATAACAAAACAAACAACAACAAAAAAATAGGGATGGAGAGAAGAAGAAAATTCCACAGGGGTTAGGGGTGTGCTGCGTGGGAGGGGTCTGAGGGCTTAGGCTGCGATCTAAGCAGGCAGATGTCATAACAGTGAAAGCATCTCACAGGCACATCTATCCACCCACTGTCTGCAGTGAGGGCCCGTGCTGGAATGGTCGTCTGTGGGCTCAGCTCCCTGGGTGTGTGCGAGGGAATGCAGCAGCCAGGAGAGAGCCAGGCTACAAAGTTGCTGGGCTCACAGAATTACACTGCCAGGTGAAAAACACACAAACAGAAAAAAACTTAGTTCAGGTGAAAAGCACTAACTTCCAGCTGCAGGT
This sequence comes from Plecturocebus donacophilus, assembly GCA_004027715.1. NCBI lineage: Eukaryota > Metazoa > Chordata > Mammalia > Primates > Pitheciidae > Plecturocebus > Plecturocebus donacophilus. The sequence goes on along the minus strand of PVKP010032617.1, from coordinate 4,893 downwards.
CCTGGTGGTTAGGACAAACACAGGCATTCTCGCAGCTTCTGCGTGTTCTGTTTGTTCCAGACCACACTGTAAGGCAAAGATCGCTGTAAGGTGAAGATCGTAGTACGGCGGACACACGAGCTGTCCGGTTTCCCAGTGCATACAGAAGTCATACCCACACCATCCTGAGCAATCGCATTACCTCTAAAAATACAATGTGCATTTCTTAAGAAATTTCACCGTTAAAAATATTAAGTCATCTAAGCCTTCGGTGAGACATAATCTTTTTGCTGGTGGAGGGTCCTGCCTCGATGTTGGTGGCTGCTGACTGATCAGGGTGGTGGCTGCTGAAGGCTGGGGCAATTTCTTCAAATGAGACAGCAATGAAATTTGCTATAGCAACTGATTCGTCCTTTTACAGAAGATTTCTCTATTCTGTGTGAAGCTGTTTAAAAGCATTTTACCCACAATTGAACTTCAAAACAGGAGTCAGTCCTCTCAAATCCTACCACTGCTTTACCATTGAAGTTCATGGAATATTCAAAATCCTTTGCTGTCATTTCAACAATGTTCACAGCATCCTCATCAGGAGTACATTCCAACTCAAGAAACTACTTTCTTTGCTCATCCATAAGAAGCAATTCCTCATCCATTCAAGTTAATCATGAGATTGCAGCAATTCAATCCCATCTTCAGGATCCACTTCTAATCCTGTTTCTCTTCCTACTTTCACCATATCTGCAGTTACTTTCTCCACTCAAGTCTTGAACCCCTCGAAGTCATCCATGAGGACTAGGATCAATGTCTTTCAAATTCCTGTTAATGTTGACATTTTGACTTTCTCCCATGAATCACAAATGTTCTTAATGGCATCTAGAATGATAAATCCTTTCTAGAAGGTACTCAGTTGACGTTGACCAGATCCATCAGAGGAATCACTATCTATGGCAGCTATGGCATTATGAAGTGTATTTTTTAAACAATAAGACTCGAAAGTCAAAACTACTCCCTGATCCATGGGCTGCAGAATAGGGGTTGTGTTACCAGGCATGAAAACATTCATCTCCTTTCATCTCCATGAGAGCCCTTAGGTGCACTGTCAATATGAAGTACAATTTTGAAAAAAACTTTTTTTTTTTTTAAAGATGGGGTTTCACCATGTTGGTCAGGCTGGTCTTGAACTCCCAACCTTAGGTGATCCACCTGCCTTGGCCTCCAAAGTGCTTGGATTACAGGCATGAGCCACCACGCCCAGCAGAAAAAAACTTTTTTCCTGAGCAGTAGGTCTCAACAGTGGGCTTAAAAAATATTCGGTAAAACCAGTGTCAACAGATGTGCTGTCATCCAGCCTTTGGTGATCCATTATAGGGCACAGACAGAGCAGGTTTCACAAAATACTGGAGGGCCCTAGGATTTTCAGAATGCTTGAACTGCAAATCACCAGCTGCACTGGCCCCTCACAAGAGCATCAGGCTGTCCTTTGAAGCCAGGCATTGATATCTCTTCTCTAGCTGTAAAAGTTCTAGATGGCATCTTCTTTAACAGAAGGCTGTTTTGCCTACACTGAAACTCTGTTGTTCAACGCAGCCTTCTTCATTGATGATCTCAGATGGATCTTCTGGAGAACTTGCTGCAGCTTCTCCATCAGCACCTGCTGCTTCACCTTGTACTCACATGTCATGGAGACAGCTTCTTTCCTTAAACCTCGTGAACCAACCTCTGCCAGCTTCCAGCTTCTCTTCCGCAGCTCCTTCACCTCTCTCAGACCTCACAGAACTGAAGAGAGTCAGGGCCTTGCTCTGGATTAGGCTTCAGCTAAAGGGAATGTTGTGGCTGGTTTAATCACTCCAGACCACTCACAGTTCCCTCAGATCAGCATTAAGGTTGTGTTCTTATCATTTACGTGTTCACTGGAGTAGCAGTTTTCCTTTCCTTTCCTTCAGAACTGTTCCTTTGCATTCAGAACTGGCTGTCTGGTGTAGGACGCCCAGCTTTCAGCCTCTCTGCCTTCAACATGTCTTCCTCACTAAGCTTCAGCATTTCCAGCTTTTAAGTGAGGGACATGCAACTCTCCATTTGAACACTGAGAAGCTACTGTAGGGATGTTAATTGGCCTAATTTCAATAGGGTTACGTCTCAGGGAGGAGGGAGGCCTTAGGAGAAGGTGAGATAAAGGAATGGTGAGTTAGTGGGGCAGTCGAAACACACACGATTTATCAACTAAGTTCACTGTCTTCTATGGGCAAGGCTCCTGGGGCCTCAAAACCAGTTACAACAGTTATAGCAAAAGCACTGCCCACCCTCACATAGTCATGACGAAAGTGTGAAACATGGTGAGAATGATCAAGATGTAACAGACAGGAAGTGAGCATGTGCTGTTGGAAAATGGCACCAACAGATGTGCTTGGCCAGGGCTGGGCTGCCACAGACATTCATTTGTAAAAAACATCAATCTACGGAGTGCAATCAAACAAGTTGTAAGAAATAACCACCAACAGCTGATTTCCTGTGACACACTGAAATTTTCAAATTAAGCCTTTTTATTTCCAAGAACAACACACACTACAACTTTGTATTCCTGCTACATGAAGTATCTAAAATTGCTTTTCACATAAATCAGTACACACTAGGTCACTAACAGTGAAATAATAACAGCCACACAGTTATGCCAACTAAGTAGTATCATGGCAAAACTCCTGCTATAACAGAGAGATGCCATAACACAGTGAAAAGAAATCAGACACATCAAAAGGAAAAGGCGACCAGTCCTTCGAAACACGTAACATCAAAGCCTTCAGCAGCTCACAGCACGGAGCTCCATCCCCATCCAGCAAAGATAACGACCACACATTTCAGGAGACCCATTTGGCTATGGTTTTCTTTCTTACAGTGAAGCACTGGAACTCAAACTCCAGTCTTTCAAACGGCACAGAATTCAAGGCAAAGTACAGGGATTACAGCGAGAAAAAAAAAATGAAAAAGAAGAAAAATCTCTCCTAGAAACTGGATCACAAAACCGGGCCAGTTACCCTTAAGCCTTTAGAACTACTTCTTGCCTTAAGAAAACCCAACATATAGCAATTCATATTAAGTAGACAGATAAGTGAATTATAAGAGACATTAGATTCTAATACGCTGTACTAAATAACTGATGTTGAATTCCTACAAATGAAAATATGCCCTAAGATAATACTTTGGAAAGTACATTCCACATCATGTTAATATAAATTATGTGAGAAATGGTATTTTTAGTCACATATGTTGAAGAAATACTGCCTCTGTTTAAGCAATGATCACTAAAAACACCCTGCATACAACTTTTCAGGGCTACATCAAGAACAGCACACTTCATAAGACCTGCATGTCTGAGTTTTGCTTTCAATGCTGAGGAAAAGAACTGGTGAAAAGGACTCAGGATCACCCTGGAAAACCAACAGAGCGACTTCCTGGATGAGCAGGCAGTCCTGCAGGCCCATGCCGGGCTGCAGGAGAACATTTCCACCTATCAGGGTGGCAGACACTGCGCTCGGTCCCAGGCCCCTCGGGTCTGGGCACTAACAGGCTGGACACATATAGGAAGCTCACAGATGTCCTTGGTGATGCCGTGACTGCTGCAGAGAAGTCCCCTGAGCAGAAGGTCCCTCAGAATGACATGGTGGCAGGGAAAGCAGGACACCCAGGGTGTGCTCTTACAAGTCACGTTCAGAATGTCCCAGACTAGTGATCAAACAGAATACACACACACAACCTGGCCATTCCTCTGCTCTTAATCAGGAATTAAACCCGCACGCTGGACTTAATCCAGGTGTGCTATGGCGCAGATGCACACCTCTACACATCTGTAAGGATCACGCACTCTGAAGGTTTGATTTGTCATATGGGCTCAAACCTACAAAACCCATGCCAGGCAAGCATTATTGACTAAGAAGACTCCTCAGATAAAACATTTTTGTAAAATGTCTCATTTCCTGCATTTCTCATTATGAGGCATGGCTAGAGGCTTACGGCTGATCTGATGTGAAGAAGGAAGAGTTTTTGTTCAATAAAGGCATCCACAGCTCCACCTGCTGACCAAGCCCTCAGCCTTCATGAGCACAGTGGAGGAAGCGCCAGGCCAGTGAGGGGAAGCTGGATGCCCAGGAGCCCAGTGGACCCCCCTGACATAGCAATAAAATCAGCACGAAAGAGAGATCTCTTCAAAACTAATTTCTGGATGTACACATCAACAAAATATGCTAGAATTCACGATCATTTGAGTAAGAAAAGAGAAAGCATAAAGGATCTGAGTAAGCCTGGCCCAGGCAGGTCTGGTGCATTTTCACTCAGCGCCCACTCCCAATTCTCAAAAGTCTGACAGATTTTCGTGCTCCATACAGGTGACCAGAGTCAATGTAGTGAGAGCCGTTGGGTTCTCCCAGCCTGGGGCAGGGAGCCATGCCAGGATGGCAGCACTCGGGGCCCTGCAGGTCCCACAGGGGTGGGGGCAGCGCACTTAGCAGCCAAAACCAAACCACCACAGGATCTCAACCACCAACACCAACAAAGTGCTGTGTCCAGACCAACAAAACCACCACAGGGATCACAACCACCAACAAAGTACACGCGTCTACACTAACGAAACCACCACAGGATCTCAACCACCAACACCAACAAAGTGCTGTGTCCAGACCAACAAAACCACCACAGGGGTCACAACCACCAACAAAGTACACGTGTCTACACTAATGAAACCACCGCAGGATCACAACCAACAAAGTGCTGTGTCCAGACCAACAAAACCACCACAGGATCACAGCCACCAACAAAGTACACGCGTCTACACTAATGAAACCATCGCAGGATCACAACCACCAACACCAACAAAGTGCTGTGTCCAGACCAACAAAACCACCACAGGATCACAGCCACCAACAA